>CM022302.1:67365750-67453164 GCA_011799875.1 Thinopyrum elongatum | reverse complement strand
CTCCCTCTCTCTCTGGTGTCAAGGAGAAACAAGTAAATGATGAGGGGAGGAAGAGGAAGAGGAAGAAGACGAGTGGGGAGGCTGGAGTCAATTGGGGGCTTGATAAGTAAGCAGAGAAGCCAAGCTAGAAACTGAAGAAAGTCTCCGGTGGCTTTGTTGTTTCTCCACTGAGTGGGCTGGGGCCTGCCCCGCACCGCACTTCAGCTTTTCCTTTGAATCAAACCGCGTGTCCTACTTTCCGCTTTACATTACCATCTTTTTTAAATGGAGCTCTTTCCATCTTATTATTGCTTATTTATTTAGGTGCATCTTCTTCCAGTTGCAGCTACATATAACAAAGATGAATAAACGATGATATACACTGCCTCTGTTCTGAAACAGATGGCGTGTTGAAGGTATGTTGTGCACATGGGTTAAACCCGAATTACCAATCAAAGAGATGGATGGTTAATTTGCTGTCCTTGCATGCCCTTTTCCCTCTTTTCTGAAAGCAGAAAGGGAAGGGCATGCATGAAATCTTTTTTTTGGGGGGGGAGGGGGGTAACGGTGCTAGAATGTGTTAAAGAATTGTGTTCTAACTTGTTGATTTCTCTCAAGAGTGCCAAACATATCTACGTTCTTTCATTTGGTCCTTGGTCGAGTTTAGACTAATCTAAAGCCGTGTTGACAGGAGATCATGACTTATATTTCTCCCATATATGTGTTCACACGACGCATATATCCATACATAAAAGAAGCTAGATGTAGTGATGGACTTTGTGCTTACATAATCAACAACTTTTTATTCAAAAAACATAAATAAAACGAGCAACAACTTTTGACATAAGTAATAGATAGGCATCTTTGTAGGGAATACTATGAGAGGGCATCAACAGAACTCTGAGCTCAAACACTTAAGATTCTATACAAAAAAACTAGACCAGTAGGGGAAGGATTCCCTACGACTTTTAAATTATTATTAAGGAAGAAATGTGAGACCCGCGTGCTGGCTAGGATTCGGCCTAATTCTTTGGTGAGGCAATGGGCCAAGAAGGGGTGAAATTATGAGGTCTGGGCAGCTTTTTCTGGATTCATGGCCCAATTACTATCATGGGCTGTGGGGGGGTGGGGGGGGGGGGGGGGGCAAAACTAGGTGGCTTCAAGAAACTCCGTCATTGCTCTGACCACTGGGTTAAGAGCCCATTCACTTACATTCTATACACAAAATGAACCACTTCAATTAAACACACGTGTTTTGGTTGCAGGCCACCTATATTGCTGCTCTTGCTGGAGCTGGCAAACCACCTATGTGGATTTGTTGTTGAAGTGGTGGAGCATGCTTCACCTTTCTTCGAAAGCAAAATAAGATAATAAGTTTGGCAAGAATTTTCTTTATAATTGAAACTAATGTCATTTTATTGTTGAACATAATAATTTAGGGTTAACATAAGTAGGATCTTGATCTCAAAATTAGAACACCTCTATTCAAGAGAATTAGAGACCAACCAGAATTAGCCAACGTCGTTAAGGACTTAAGGTGTAGCCCATTTGTGAGGAGATCGTCAGGGAGGAAGTGCAGAGGTAAGGCCATAATAGATGGCAGCAGGAAGCCGCTGACATAGCCCTGCGGTGGCCGGCAAGGGAGACGGCCTTGAATCCCCTTAGCGCCTCTTTAGGATCGATAATTAGAGAGGGACGTGGCTTACCCAGTGAGATTGTTACATCAAACCGACGGGAGCCCTTTTCGTCATATATAGGTCTGGGACCGAGACTAAGTCATTGGTTCGGTGCCCCCGATCTGGGCACGTATGTGGGGAGTCCCCTCCTTTTTCTCGTAGATCAATTCCAACATTTATTTGTAATGAAATCACATCGACTACATACACATAGAAATCACCTCCTCCTTTTGCTCGTAGATCAATTACAACATTCTTTTTAACATGCAGATACTTTTCTATTTAATTTATGATGAAAATTACCTATAGCGCACCATCCGTGGAGCAATACTTCTTTGCGCATAGCTCTTTGTAGCATGCAGATACTTCTTAACTTTATATTAGCTAGTGAAAAGTACCGTATTGGTCGACTGTTTCGCGGTCAAAAAAAGAAGAAATGAAACACTGCCAGTATATTTCCCGTCTTTTGATTGAATGCAAGCCATCTCCAACCTCCACCCAGCCTCCTCCGCTCGTACGCCCGGAATGGAATCGGGGAGGGAAAGGAGGGGTGGACAACCAACCGGAGATGATCAAACTGAATCACGTCCCCTCACATCATACATACCATACCATATTTAATCAGACACAACCCCTCTCCCACATAGCGCACCAGACAATTGCCTCGTCAGTCAATGGCAGGCGGGAGTTATCTAGCTAGTCGGTAACGCAATTTTGAATGAAGTATGTGTGTGATAAGCTAGTGTTCAACTCATCAGTCATGAACAGATAAAAGTCTAGTCTTGTCTGTCATGACAAATTAAGCTCTGAACTCATTTGTCACCGAATGTAAAGAAAAGCATGAAAACATATACGTGCTTAATTAATTGGAGTCTCGCTAATATTGTTTGAAAAGCAGGGATGGGATGGAGCTAATATAACGTTGCCACTCAAACTATGGATGGTGCACTCATGCTTTGGAGTAGAAAAGATTCTCGCCCGGGGGTGCCTGTCTGTGCACCAGGGTAGCTAGCTTTTGGTGGCCGACATGCAAAGCAGAAAAGAGAGGGAGATGAGAGATCGATCGATCCATCGTGCCTGCTGCGTAGCTTCTATATGCTGTACCCACAATACAAAAGATGCCACAGTATTGTTCCATCGGCAAGGAAAGCAGCATCCATCACTCACTCAAGGTGAGGAAGGTAGCAGCTCGAAAACTAAAAGAAGAGCAGAGAAGAGAGGCCCATTAGTTGGTTAATTTGCATCGATCATCATCAGCAGTTCAGCACGTACGCACTCGGGACGGGAGTGCCTATTTATGTCTCCCCCTCCCTCATACGCCATACGCACAACCAGTCAGTCAGTCACACACACAACACCTCAACAACGAGAAGCCCCGCCTCGATCGTTCAGCGTCCATGCCATGGTCGGCAAGGAGGGTGACGAGCTCCCCGACGACAACAAGCCGGCGGACATCAACATGGCCACACGCGCCTATACTGCCTCTTCTTTCCTTCCTTCCTTGATGAGGTCGTTCAACCAGCAAAACAAGAGCGAGCTTGGCTCTCTCGACAAGCTCGCAGCCGCCCTCCCTCCATAACGGCTGCACGAGCTGTGCCAGAGGCGGCGTTGGGAGCTACCGGTGTACACCCGCCAACGGGTGGCTGGTTTGCTCACTGGAAGATTGCGACGGCCTACTTCGACTCGACACGAGCCCCACCATCTCCTTCGCCGCCTCATCCACTACCGTTGCCGGTCTCAACTCGAGGGGGGAGTACGACACCTTTTCCTCTCAACCGGAAGGGCCGTTGCCCCCTCGCCACCACGCCGACGCGCCATTCCTGCCAAGCCACAAGCAACGCCCACGTCACCCGGCCATGCACCCACACGGGTTTGGTGGATGAGGGCGTGGACGTCGCCACGGTGACCAGTGGC
This sequence comes from Thinopyrum elongatum, assembly GCA_011799875.1. Lineage (NCBI taxonomy): Eukaryota > Viridiplantae > Streptophyta > Magnoliopsida > Poales > Poaceae > Thinopyrum > Thinopyrum elongatum. The sequence goes on along the minus strand of CM022302.1, from coordinate 67,449,595 downwards.
AGCGAGATGGCAACCGACGCGCCGGCCCAGGAGCCAGCCCACGCGGCCATGGATGCCCCTTTCTTGCTTGTCTAACTTTCTTTTTGTGATCTGTACCTCGCTGGCTGGCTGAGCTCTCTGGTTTTCCTGCCTCTAAATAGACAAAACCCAAACCTTTTGTTCATTTCCTTGTTTTTTGGGTTTGGATTGGTTTGTAGCAGGAAGAGTTAGCCACAAAAACGCTGCATCTTCCCCCTACATCGGCCAGATCACTGTCCAGTCCAGATGCACTGAGGGACACAGTGGCGTCTCTCACAACTCAACTCCAAAGATTCCTCAGCCATTCACTCCGAACCTGTGTCTGGTCGTCATCCATATGGTATGGGAGATGCTGTGTGACATCTAGTGACATGGTGAGGAGACGGTGTTGACGTCAGCCGGCAACGAGGTGGTCCTCCTTGGCGACGGTGACCGTCTTGCTTGGGGATCATGAGACCGAACCTTCCATTCTTCCTCTTGTACAGGATGTTCACCTCCCCTGCATTGGTAGCTCGGACAGTTTAGTTTAGTCTAGTTCAGACAAGTTCAGTTGCAACCAATCAAGTGCAACTGTGAATTCAATTATGTAACTAACTAGTACCTGTCTGCTCGTTCATGAGGAAGTCGAGAGTGGCCCTCGCCGTCAGGGCCACTCTCGAATTGAAGGTGGAACTAAACTACACACGAGTCGGATTTCATGACCGAAATGTCTTGTCCAATGATCCCTACCATGGTCGTTTAGGAATGCCCACAATGCTTAAACCCTGGTTGCTCATAACGTGGTCATGAATCAGCTTGAGTACCTATTTTCTTTACTCGTCAGCTTGAGTTATAGATAGGGACTTCAGAGAGACACAAATGGACACTATCAAGAACATGTTGCGAGCATCGTGCTCAAGAACAAAGACACAAAGTGGGCAAAACATCAGTTATAGATAGGGACTTCACAAAGAAACGATGATCAGTTATAGTTACACGCCAGTGCCTACTGTTTCGTGTCCATCCACCTAGCTCAGTACCTTGCATCACGTCACAGATGCAAGTATTAACCAAAGCAACTCCATGATCCACACTGTCTGGCCATGATGCGAGTTGACCAGTGACCGCAGATATTTTGGTAATACAAAAGGTAACACGACTAAACCCTGCAAGTCAACTTCGTCGGCCACCCCATACATGTATGGAAGAACCTGCATACCGCGTACGGCGGCGGTTTCAGTGTCAACCGTGTCACATGCCACACAACATGCAAAATACTAGAAGAACCTACACCAACTAGCCATTCCTACGTCTCAGACTCTCAGCAACTCCCGTTTAACTCTACATACCTGCGGAAGAATTGATGTCAGCTCAAATAAAAACAATTTATCATACTCTCGCACGTAAGGACATTTTTTATGATTCCAACAATAAACATTAAGCCTACAACTGTGCAAATTATACACAATATCCAAAGCTAACGGGTAACAGAAATAGAGGTAGGAACAATTTACTATGTGCTGGCGCGTGGCGCAGCCACTATGCATAACAAACAGTGCTAGGTCGCATCATAAACTACTCCAGTAATCAGTGGCTCAACGCCTCCATCAGAGGCAAAAACTAAACTTCCAAGATTGTCAATTCGTTCAGGATTTACTTTGTGCATCGTGTACATATCATAGGCTCACAAAGCACAAAGGTGAAAAAGTTTGGTATCAAACTTGAAGGCATGTTTTTCACAAATGATGAAGAGCTAGATAGTTTAGAAACTAATGAAATTCATGCACTAGAAACCTAAAGAAAATAAACAACGCATCATCTTATAAATTGAGAAACCAAACAAAAAAGGTATCCACACGAAAAAATGATAAATTTACCTCACCTGTTCAACCAACATAGCACATTGGGAAATCTCATGCGCTCACAGCTTCAGATCCAGACATTTCCACCCAACTTCCCTGCCTACAAGCAAAAGAAGCCCAATAAACCAATGAAAGTTAAAGGAAAAGTTAAATCAATGGAAGGTATATGTACAAATAGTTATGTGTTCATGTAACTGGATGGGGGAGTAGCTTCTGTCACAAGCACAGTAAGTGAAGCCACATCCATTGTCAGGTGCAAGATAGAACGATAACAGCCCTTTACCAAGACATACTAAGAATGTTTGATGTTCAGAGAAAATGCACTGATTCAGAACCATTCTCGAGAGAGCGTGTACCAGACTACCAGTGATGTCCAATGGGCCAAAATAAAATGCATGCTGTTATGAATTGGTGATTAGTATCAAGATCGATGAAGATAAACATTAGCGCCCTTCATGGGATGTGCACTGAGTGTTTGTATCGCGATCCTTGATCGTTCGTCCTAGGACGGCTGTAACTGACTTCTTACCTTTTCAATGAAAAGAAACGCAAAGGTTATTTGCGTTTTCTCGAAAAAAAGCATTAACTTGCATGAAAATTTATTGAATTGAAAAAGCATAACAAGCTTTATGAATCCAAATGCGCCAATCAGTTAACTAGTTCACATAGCAGTTGGTTTCACTATGTTTTCTTATTGGCCAGTTTCCAATTGTTAGAAAACTCCTGATGAAAAGATCATTGCAAGCACATAATTGTAGTTAGCTTAGCAATGGCCAGTAGTTATATTCCTATTTTAGCTTTTATGCATGGACTAGAGTTTAAGGAACGTAGTAACCCTACTTGAAGAGGTAATCAAATTCTAAAACTCCCGTGTGGACATGCTAGAGGAAAGAACACTTGAATTATTATATGGATCAAACAACACTCTCTCTTGTCAACTCTAAGCGCCCAGATAGCATCTGGAAAGCAGCACGTTAAACAGTACTCGACTAGTGAATCAGCCAATCACAAAGCCTACTATTACATGATCTAACAATTGTCCACTAGCATTGAGAGGATGCAAAATCGACCCTGCTGAGTTCAGTTTTACAACTCAAAACCCATGTGGTTGCAGCACTTTCACCTTGGAAGAGAAAACAGATTAATCCCAAGCTAACACAACACAGTATATATACTAGTCCCTTGATCCACATGGGAAAACAACTAACACACTCCAGAATATTAAAACCAGAATAGAAAAACAGAATTCCAGAACAAATATGCTGATGCACAACATATACCTATGCAATGGCAAGGATGCAACTTTAATAACTTTCTTGATTTTATTTGTACATAGCAAACATAAGTTCTCACGCTTGCCAATCCCTGATAGACAGCAGATAGATGTAGGAAATCATGAACAAATTTCCAACGCACCAACAAAATAACAGCAATTAAATTCCCATATGATGAAAGCCCTACTCCTCGGAAGCGGAAGCGGGAGCGGGAAGAGCCAAAGCAGGCGCCGACGAATCCCACGGTTCCAGCATGCCCCCCATTGCGGCGGCTCGGGATTTGAAGAAGCCGAGGAGCCGATCGCTAGTCTCCTTCAAGTACATCTTGTAGACGGCGAAACGCTCCTTGCGGGAGGCTAAGGCCGCGCCGGAGGCATACTCGAAGATGGCAGCGAAGGACTCGGCCTCGATGGCCGCGGCGGCGCACCTGGCCTCGGGCTCCGGGACGGCGCCGTAGTGCAGGCAGTAGAGGCTGGGCCCTGCCAGCTTCTGCAGGAGTATGCGCACCTTGGAGTCGTGCGAGTCCTGCGATGGCGGCCACGAACACATAGGATGCAGCGATGGGTCGAACCCAGGCGGCAGGATGGACGCGCGAGATTTGAGGGCGGCAAAGCGATCGACGGCTCTGCGGCTGCCCTCGGCAGCAGCGCTGCGGGAATAGGGAGCGACGAATCTGCTGCGGTTATCGGCGGCGGTGCTGTGGACAAGGCGAGAGCGAGATAGGCGGCCCGACATCGCTCGCCGGCGCCGCTCGTGAGGGAGAAAAATGAGAGCTCCTCTCCGGCGCCCTCAGCGCCGCTTAGGCAAGTGGGCGCTCGAAGGCGAGCCATAGTGGGCCGGCCCAAGATCGGTCGCGTCCAACACCATGTTAAAAAACCAAACGCGAAAAAAACATATAATCACCACTATTATTCTGATGGCCGGTGCTAGGCGTAAGTCGGATGATTCTCTCGATTTATAAACCGCGTTCACGTCCGTCCGATCGAACAACCCTCGTCCGTCCGATCTCTGAGCTGAACCACGCGCACGCTCCTACCTCCGCCCCGCTAGCCGTTGCAGCTGACGGCTTGTTGCAATGAAACTTTGACCGATCCCCACCTGTGACCGCGGATCGCGGGCGCTTCCCCCCATCAGGGATAGGTCGCGATCTACTACGACGACCGGCGGCCACCGCCCCTTCCCTCCACCTCTTTCCCCACCCCAAACCCCCCCCCCCCCCCCCCCCCATGCCCACGATGGCGCAGCACATCGCCAGAGACATGGCCTACTCCGCCATGGGTGGTAGCTCCGGCGAGGGTTCGGCTGTTCCCTGGCGGACGACTTCAGCTCCAGCGAGCGCCTTCGATCTCAGGCGACAAAGTTCTGCTTCGCGCATGTACCGAGATCCTCCAGTTGTTTTCTCTGATGCTCCTCCGGCCGGATCCGCTGCAAATTGGGTGAGCTTCCCCTGCTGGCAAATCCTCTGAAATCCTCCACTTGTTTATGTGCTGCATTGACATTTGCCAGTTATGCTCATTGGATGTTGCTATGCTAATTGGTTTTAATTCACAAAAAGTAGAAAAACACAAAAATGTTTGAAACTACACATTATGTTGCTTTGGTTCTAGTTCAGTAACAAGAAAAAAAGGTTGTGTAAAATTGGAAAAGGTTGCTTTCAGTGACCCTGAATGTTGCTTTGATTCAGAGAATGCAACAGCACTGCATGTTTGCTTGCTTTAAATTCAGAGGATGTAAGACTACTGAATGTTTGCTTTGCTTTAGATTTTCAGATATTGCAAAAAAAATGTTGAAAATTCAGCTTCAGAAAATATTTTTGCTGCTGAAAATAGCAAAAAACAGTAGTAGATTAGAGACCTTATGCATGTTATAGTGGTGTTAGTCTCTGGATTTCAGCAAGCACAAAAACTCTATGATGAAAAAAATGTTATTTGAAGTTGATAAAAAAGTTATGCAGCACCAAAACATGTTGTAAAATGTACTACTACAGTAGTACCTATAGATCTTATAAACATGCTGCAATGAAATATACTACTGATATAGATGTTGAAATGTTTCATCTATAAAAAATGTTTCTCTTGCAAGGAAATGTTGACCGCAATACTGTTCAACTGCTACTGATGGATGTCGTTCTACTGTTGTTGCAATGATGTAGCATACCGAAGATGGGGCGGCAAATGAGGAGAGTTTTGTTCAGCAACCTTTCACAAGTCATGGTGGTGGGGAATCAAATGGGATGCTAGACACTCAGGGTGGAATGCATGATGCAGATGAGGATGATGATATTTCATCTCAGCCACTTCTGCCCTATGTTGGCATGGAATTTGACTCTATTGAAGATGCCCAAAAGTTCTATAATGACTACGCATTTGGAACGGGCTTTGGCTCACGCATATCTGCCTCAAAAAACAGCCAGAAGAAAGGTCCACAACAACTTCTCAAGAGGGTCTTCCAATGTGTGCATGCTGGCAAACCGGAGGCTACATGTGAGACAAGCAGCAATTCAGAAGGAATTGCAGCAGGGGGAAGCTCATCAAGCAAGCAGGCTGGGGTTGAAATGGATGTGACAGTCAAGCGTCAGAGGAATAGGATTATGCGTTATGATTGCAAAGCTCATATGATTGTTGGCCTCAGGGGCAATAAGTGGGTTGTTACCCACTTTGTTGCACAGCATACACACCCTTTGATGCAGCATGAGGAGATTGTGAGGTTCTACCGCTCACACCGCAAAATTCCAGAAGAAGATTACCAACTACTAATGACAATGCATGATGTAAACTTGTCAACTACAAATTGCATGGGAATGCTTGGAATGGTCCATGGCGGAGACCGGAGGAAACTGCCATATGTGAAGAGGGATGTTTCAAATGCGCGTTCCAAGCTGCGACAAAATCAGTCATTTCAGGACATGGATATGACGGTTGCTTACTTTAAGAGGCGTCAAGCTGAGAATGCTCAATTCTACTACGCAACAGAAGTTGACAAAGAAACAAACGAAGTGACAGCTCTGTTTTGGGTGGATGGAAGGACAAGAGCATTGTACCCAAAGTACAAAGATTGTGTGTTCTTTGACACAACATTTTGCACAAATCGGTACAATCTGCCTTTCGCTCCTATTGTTGGTGTGAACAACCACTTGCAAACCGTGCTGCTAGGTTGTGCCTTGGTGCCAAATGAACAAATAGAAACTTTCAAGTGGGTGTTTCAACATTGGATGATTGCAATGAATAATGAGCACCCGTTGCACCTAATGACTGACCAGGACAAGGCAATGGAAACAGCAATAAAAGATGTCTTCCCAAACACAGTGCATAGGTGCTGCAAATGGCACGTCCAGCGAAAAGCAAGGGAAAAGTTGGGTAGGATCCTGAGCATGGATGAAATTTTTGAGCAGGTTTTCTATGGGGATATCAATGATTCAGAGACGGTGGATGAGTTCGAGGAGAATTGGCAGCATATGCTGCATTGCTTTGACTTGGTTGACAACAGACATCTAAGCAACATGTGGCGTACGCGAGAGACCTGGGCTCCAGCATACTTCTGGAAGAACTTCTTCCCATTTACAAGCACTACAGGGCGGTCTGAGGGTCTCAACTCCTACTTCAAGACATTTGTCAATCCTCAAGACTCTGTCTGGAGATTTGTACAACAATATGAGGTGCTTCAAGAAACAATGTTGGACCATGAAGACAATCAAGCTTTCATAGGCCACGCAACAACTGCACCACTTTACTCAAGGTATGTGTGTGCTTTGTAGAGAGAAAAAGTTAGAACAGGGAACTTGAAAAGTCGAAATCATTGACCTTTTCATTGCAACATTCAGGTACAACTTTGAGCGCCAAGCAGTTCACTTCTATACCCGAAGCGTGTTTCTCAAGTTTCAAAAAGAGGTCATGGCATCAACAGGCTTCATCATGAACCAAGCCCCTGCTCTTGACAATGCAAGCATGAGGTTTGAGCTGCACTCAAATTACTTTGAGAACCCCCGAATATTTTCAGTGAATGTTGTGTTGGCAGAGGAGAAATTTGAATGCAAGTGCAACTATTTTGAGATGAATGGGATTATTTGTGCACACATCATAAGGGTAATGGTGCACCTCAATGTCCAAAAAATTCCACAAAGATACATGCTAGAGAGGTGGTCAGAAGCTGCGACACCGGCAATGAGCAGTGGTGGACGCCTCCTAGATTTTGGGCACCCTGCAACCAACACTCTCAAGTACAACTCCTTGTGCAGAAAGTATACATGGTTGGCTTCCCAAGCTTGCAGCAACGATCTTGCCTACAAAATAATGAATGATGCAGCTCAACAACTTGAGCCCCTCATAGCTGCAGCGAGGCAAGGGGCACTCCAAGAACAACAGGAAGCAAATCAGCAGCAAGCAACGCAGCAGCAGCAACAAACCCCCGAGCCAACCACTGTGCCGCAACCTGATGGCGATGCCATGCTTCAGAACCCCGCGCGTGTTCCAAAGAAAGGGCGTCCGACTGAAAAATCAAAGAGGAGAAAGACTCTGCTTGAGCAACGAGAAGATGCACATAAGAATAAAGCTAAGAAAGATGAAAAGAAGCAAACCAAGCCCAGAGGAAAACCTGGACCAAAGAAGAAAGCACCTCCTTGCTCATATTGCAACGAAGAAGGTCACGGTGTCCAAACATACCAGTACTTGAAGGCTGCAATGGGGGTCAAAAAAATGTCCCTGCTATGAAGAGCAAGGTCATGCTGTGCAAGAATGTCCCTACCTAAAAGCTGCAATGAAGACAGATGCTAGCATGGCTAGAGCAACAGAGCTTAGGCTGTGATCAACTTCGACCAAAAAAAGAAAAAGAAAATTCTCTTGCTACTACACATTTGTAATATTGGTTACATAGATTAGTTTCTGGACAAAGAGAATGGTGCAATTTACATTAGAGGACAAAAAAAGTTATTTCATCGTGGATTGAGTTGTGCCTGATATAATGTTGTTCTTTTTCTGAAATTACAATTCCCCCTATTGCTTATGATATTGTTGCTGGCTCGTTGTACTTCCACCATTGTAGCTTTTATTTTTTGAAAGGTTTCCTTGGGTCAACAATGCATGATGTTGTTGCTGGCCACTTAAACATACAAGTACATTGAAGCATCCTGTTTTAAAAACTTTTCCATAAAAAACACACTGGATAAACTGTAGCAAAACTTTTGACATGCCCGTTGCCGCATAGAAAGGATGTTGCATTAGATTTCCTTTTGTTTTAGTGAGATTGAAAAATTATGAAGATGAAGAGAAACAACAGCCGGACAATCGCCCCCACCCCACCCTATTGTTGCGATTATTCAACTTCGCACATGATTACATGTGTGACTACAGTGTATTGACTTTCATTTGATGATGTCGAACTTCACTGTAATTACTAAATCCATATAAAAAAAGATGTATATATATATGATTAATAGAGATACTAGCAGATACACTGTAACTACTTCCCACTCCAAGGCAGTTATCACCATTGCCTGCAGCGTGCCCTGGGAAACAACTGGTGTTTCAACCTTGTCAGAAGCTCCCGAAGGATCCATGTTGCAAGCATCTTGGGGGGTCACCTTTCCGCCCTGATGTATAACTTCCTCCTGCTCCACACAATCCTTCCCATGAGAATGATTGCTACTCTCAACTTGTTGCAACGCAGCAACCCTAGAACGCTCAGCAACGCTTGTGCTTCGACCCGCCCCCTGTTCCGCTTCCACCCCAACCTTCTCACCTAATGCACCGGTCTCCACTACTTTGGGAGCAGCAACTACACCACCAGGTTGTGCCTTGTTCTGGTCATTAGCACCTGCTTCTACCCGGGAATCAGGATCTGATAATGGACACTTGGAAGAGTGGATAGCAATGCCTGCTGCAGTGGCTGTTGGGGTGCCAAAATCACCGCTCCTGTGTGCTCAACACTGCTTGTTGCAATGACTCTTGGGGCGACAAAACCTTCACTCATGTGCTCATGGTTTGACACTGCATTGGAGTGCGCTTCCATCAACATGAGACCCAACCGCTTGCAGAAAGTTGACTGCAGGACCTGCCCAAAAGAGGTAACTGCATTCTTCAACTCTGCCGTATAGAGATTTTTGTGCTTCTCATATATAGGCTTCAAGTGCAAAGGGATCTGGCACAGAAAATAAGAAACAAACAAATGGGGGTAAGCATAAATAAATATGAAAAGAAGATCAAAAGAACACAAAGAAGCAAAATCATGCACTTAAATTAATTGGTTTTAAAAAGGTAGTGCATTTCTACCTCTAACTCTTGGCAGGAAGGGAGCGGCTGCAGCCACTCATCCAGAGAGACGCGAAACTCAGCGCCTAATTCACCCTCAACACTCACTTGAGTGTTGGCTTTGTCAGCTCTATTAGTGATATTTGCCGAATGATGTTGATTCTGACCCTCACATTGCTTGTCCGCCTTCAGTATTGCATATGGCGTTTGAGACAAAGGACGATGCTGCATACAACAATCACCAAAAGAAGAAAGTGAGATGTTTATCACCGAAAGAAAATCTTTTAAAAAAAGGAAGATTGGGTCTGCTCTTACATTGCGCTTTCCAAAATCAACCTTCTCGAGGGTGAGCTTGTTCCTGTCAAATTCTTTAACAAGCTCAAAATCTGCGTTGCACACAAAGCAAGCCCTGGGGAGCGAGTAGTTGAACGTCTCCTCACTAATCAATGACCGAGGCACATCCAGGAAATCCATGTAAATTAACTACGTATATTTTTGAAAAAGAAAACAAATCAGAAGGTTGTATCGTACATATGATTGTTGCGAGCAGAATAAAATAAAATAAAGTAAAGCAAAAATATGAACCAATGAAAACATAGACAAAATGATTTGCGTTTGGCATACCACGAACATAGGTAGACAGCCGCCTATCCAGAAGCCACTTGCCCCAGCCTCCCTCTTTAGTTGGTACTTCCTCACCTCCCTCAACGCAGTTGCCAACACATGCTCGTCCCACGCAAACTCATTCAGTTCATCCAAGTCCTTCAAGCTAGCAAGGTAGTCCAACGAGACCATGTTGCCGGTGCCAGGAACTAGCACGAGAGCAAGGCATAAAAGAACCCAAGTCCTCTCTAAAGTAACAACATCATCATCCGCTACTTTCTTGATTACAGAAATGGATTTCTTAATTGGAGCCCTGTTGCCTTCTCGATATATGTCGCGCAGCTCGCAACGTTCGTTCCTCTTCAGCAGCTCCACTGCCCTGGGTCCGGATGGGACATTAAAAAATTTGTGCACCATGTCTCTAGTGAACAATATAGTCTTCTTTTTATGGCTGACAAAAAGGCACATGTCAAATTCGAGGACGAAAAACATTGCTATGCAATTCCAAATAAAGAACATTGCAACAGAGACACACACAAAAATGAAATGGGCCAGAGGGTGATTTGAAGGTACCTGAACAAAGAATGCTTAGTGTCAATTCTCATAACTACCCAGTCAATCAGCTCAAGAGGTACAGAAAATGGTCTGATCTTCATCAACGACCCAAAACTCGACTTCTCTAGCACTGCCCTCTTGTTAGCATTGAGCTCCTTGTCTGCAACCTCACGCAAACGGCTAGCTGAAAAGCGCGTTGAAAATGACCCATCGGAAGATTCATCATCATCCATTTTTGGATCACTGCAAAAAAAAGAACAAAAAGGAAATGTTCAGAACACCCATTCCCCTTACTTATGCTCCAAATGCAAAGCATATAAGGAAAAAAAGTGAATGTCCAGCCATTAACAACACTAAAAGCTATAGAGAAGCAATGCATGAAAATCTGAAACTCGTGAAAAAAATCTGAAATATACTTGGTCATTGCATGAAAATGCTGGTTGGTCATTCATTTTAGGAGGCCACATAAAAAAATGCAATGTAGCATCTTCACTAACTTGTGAAAGGGAAAACCTAAAATAGCTATCACTAACAGATATCAAATAAAAATAAACAAAAACAACTACTGCAATGCAAGATAGGTGACAAAAAATATCTCTGCAATTTCCATGCAATATGGGTAAAATCCTAGGGTAACATGTACTGCAATGCAACACAACTGCCTCCTGAACAACACAACAACAGAAAAAACTACACTAAAATGTACAACTCACAAGTACTACAATGCAAAAACTGCCTAATCATATCTCTGCATCATCAGACCTGCTACACACACAAAAAACAGCAGCAACCGTCTGCATAAATCCACATGCAGTCGACGACATTGCAGCAGTAGTCGTGAGCACCACCGAAACCTGTCAAAAAAGCAGCGCACACACACACAGAGGCCATCGCTGATGACCTTCAGCAAGGTGCCAGTGCAAGACGTGGAATTGCAACAAGCTTGAAACAGAGGCAATTGCGAGCGCGAGATCCCGGAGAGAGTGTATGGGCTCTGGCAAAACTCCTGCTCCAGATCCAGAACAAAGACCACCGCGCCTCTCCCAAAATAGATGGCCACCGGCGAGCCCGCCCCTAAAACTCCGGCGAGCCAGCGATCCGCCTCCCCTAAAATAGATCGTATGGGACGTCGAACCTACACGATTTCTACTGCGAATTTCTACTGCGGCCATTTCCGGACTATTTTGGGGAGGATCGAAGGTACCTGTCCTGCAGATCGTCGCCGTCCATGTCTTCAGCCGCCTCCTCGCGGGCCTCCTCGCGCGCCTCCCCTCGTCGACCTCGCGTCAGCTTCGCCGCCCCGGGAGCTGGACGCCGCGACGACCGTCGCATCGGAGATTTGGAGCGAGCTTGGGGGTGAGGAACGAACAGAAAAGGGGGAAAATGTTGCAATGCCGTAGGGGTGGGGGAAGGGGGTGCGGGTGAGACAACCCGACCCGAAAGACCCGTCCTTATCAGCTCGCGTCGTGTGCTACACCGGGGCCGTCGGATCTCTCGCGATCGGACGGTGCGCGAGGAGATTTACGCGAGCGAGAAATCAGTCGGGTGGATGGAAGCGTTTTGCATTATTCTACGGCAGATGGGATTCGAACCCGCACGCAAACGTTTACAGGCTTAACGCATTTACCACTGCACTGCAACCAATCTCACATCCAATAAGTGAAACCGGAGCCATTTTATCGTTGTTTCAGTCCCAGTTAGGATTTTTCAAAAAAAGAAAACATAAATATTGAAACAGAATTCACAAATATTTATAATGTTCATCGATTTTTAAAAATGAATTCACGAATTTCCCAAATAAGGTTCACAAAATCGAAAAACGTTCACCAGATTTTGAAAAAAGTTCATGAATTTGAAAAACGTTCACAGAATTTTTAAAGAAAAGATCACGTATTTGAAAAAAGTTCATCAATTTTGAAAAAAAAAATCACGAATTTGAAGAAAGTTCACCGGATTCTGAAAAAAAGTTCATCGAATTTGATAAAAGAAGTTCACGAATTTGAAAAAAGTTCATCAATTTTGAAAAAACATTCAAGGATTTTCAGAAAAAGTTCACGAATACAGAAAAAGTTCATCAAATTTGAAAAAAGTTCATTCGATTTGGAAAAAAAGTTCATTGAATCTGAAAAATGCTCATCGAATTTGAAAAAAAGGTCATCACAAATGAGAAAAAGTTCATCGGATTTGAAAAAAATTGAACGAAATAAAAAAAAGGTCACCAAAATTTGAAAAAAGTTCAACAAAAGTAAAAAAATCAAATTTGAAAAGAAGTTCATCGATTTTGCAGAAGAAATTCATGAACAAAAAAAGTTTCTCAAATTTGATAAAAGAAAGGGAAAAAGTGACAGAAAAAAGGAAAAAACAAGTAGAAAAGAGAAAAGCGTTGAAGCATGTCAGTAATCACAAAGAGGTCTAGTGGTCGATTGGTTGTCGCGTCGTGCCATAAACTGCTAGTTGCGGGATCGAATCCCAGCTCGCTCTCTCTTTTTTGCTCTTTAGAACTGAATAGAGCAAGTCAAAATGGGTCGGCCCATACGTGTGAGGGGGGTGTGCGCCCGTTAGGAAAATAAACAGTAATGGGCGCTGAAGGCGCCGAATAGGATTTGGTGAGAAAGTTGGGGTTCTGTGGGTGGCGGCGGCAGGGCAAAAAAATTTAGAGAGACGCTATTTATCGCGTAGGCCGACGGATGGAGAGCGCCTCCCAAGCGCAGGCCGGTTCGGGAACTGGCGCCCACGCAGACGCGGCAGCGGCCCAGTAGACTTGGCCACCTTTCCTCGAATTCTTGCACATTTTTTATGAAATCATGAACATCTTTTGAATTTCGCAAACTTTTTTTTTTGAGACTCCTGAACATTTTTCGAATTCAGAAAAAAATTACGAGTTTCACCATCATCTTTTGAATTCAGATTTTTTTTTCAAATTTGTGAATATGTTTTCAAAATCTTTAACATATTTTTAAAATCATGGACATTTTTTGAATTTTGCAAACATTATTTTCGAGACTCATGAACATTTTTGGTATTCGCAGACATTTCCTAGAGATTCATGAACATTTTAGGAAATCATGATCATTAGACTTGTCTCTCTTTGCTCGCTCGCTCCCTTTGCTCATTCGTTTGATCCTTGTTTATGTTTCCTCTCGGCTATGATGTGCTGCAAATTCAGGAAGAAAGGACAGCCATCCTGTTTTGCGATTTTTAAAAATGTTCAACTTCATGAAGGATTTTTTTTAATTCATGAACATTTTTTTAAATTTTGAATATTTTATGAATTCTTGAACATTTTTGCAAGAATCATGGACATTTTTAATTCAAATTTTTTTTCAAATCCACTGACATTTTTACAAATTCAGAAACATTTTTTTAAATCGTAAAGACTTTTTTGAAATCTTGATCTTTTTTGGAAATCGAGAACATTTTCTAAAAATTCACAAACATTTTTTGTACAAATTTACGACATTTTTTCGAACTCACGAACATTTTTTATATTCAAGTACATTTTTTGAATTCTTGAAGATCTTGGAATTTTTTTTGTTTGAAATATTGCACATTTTTTAATTAAGCAAAAAAGAAAACAGAAAAAAAAAAGGAAAAGGGGCGCCGGCCCCATACATGGACGGGTCCAAATGTTGGTTATTGAAGCGTAGATCAAATCACCCGAGCAACCACGTACGTGCAAAAGCTAGCAAGCAAGCAAGCTAGCACTACGTGCACGCTTACAGGATCGATACGAACTTGGATCGACAGAGTGACTCTCTTGGCGGAACTCTCAGAAACTTGCGAACGTATAAACTGAAACTTGCCTATATGAATGTTACATATAGGAAGAGAATTACATTATGAACTTGACTTCTGAAACTTTAATTGATTAATAGATATAATATAAATTTTGACAGACTTGAATGAGTGATAGTTGGTGTAAAATTAAATGTATGCAGTTGTTATAAAATTTTAGAGTTAACTTATGCACTAGTATAGTAGCGCATGAATGTATTTGTTAAGTCACTTGTATCAGTAAATAATTTTTCTGTCTGTTTAACTGCTTAATTATGTCACTCTATTCAAGTTTATTTGCCATGTTTGGATGAGGAAGCTATACGGGCTTTGTCGTATTTTCAGCAGCCAACGGTACAACGCGCTCTCTTCATAGGGTCTTGTTTGCCAGCGATCGCGTTGACTGGCAGCTAGGGCTTGTAGCGCTAGCGTACGAAGAGATGGCGATGCTAATGCCTTGCAGAAATAGAGGGAAGATTGAGCATGGGGAGGGTATCTTTGACCTTTGCATTGCGCTCAACAACTTTCGTGATGACATGGTTCGGCGACAGCGATCGGCTGCACACGAGGGGGCTCGGATGGCTCTGCCACACCTCAAGGTGTATCAGAAGGGTATGTGCCTCCATGTCATCATGTAAACGGAATCTAATCTAGCTCTCCTCTTTCTTCTAGGAGGTTTGTACGCACGGCTTCAGAGTATAGAAGTGTCACAAGTACGAGGAGGTCTTATGCATTTCGTGAAGGGTTGGCTGGATTAAATGTTTATCGTGTAATCTTAGCAGGCAACGGTTTTAATGAAAGGTTGTCTCGGACTCGCTGACTATAGCATTCTGCACCTGGATGCTTTTATTTTGCGCTCTTATGTTGTCTCAATGATGATGGAATCCGATCCTATTTTACCATCGTAAACTGAATGTTTGTGTTTTTAAAACTCTCCCGGTTGCTTCACTGTTAAGGTGTTGCCTTTCGTTTTCTCATCATTTGGAGATGCTCTAGGAATGATAGGCTGTTATTTAAGGTGCAACAATCAATTGCCCCTCCGATGGTGAGTGGCATGTAGGTTTACTCGACATGGAGCTTACTCTAGAGTCATCTTCACGTGTGGTTGGCAAGTTAATAGGAGATCGAGGAGGTTGACCAGTTCAGCCAATAATGCAGTTACAAGTAGGACATGTTTTGGTGCTAGCGACCAATTCCCTGACTGAATTGAGATTAGACTGAGTGGAACTTGTCCAGGGTGAAATTAAACAGAGCAGGAAAAGCATCTTCGAATATTTGATTGTGGCACCAATGATCTCACCACAAAGAAACCATGTCCGAGCTTGCACTTCGTGCTAGCATCGAAGGACCATGTAATTGCTGGGATATCTTCCCGAATACGAAGTTTTCTATGTTTTTCTATGTATCCTTTGTATGAGAAGCAACATAGATGGCGAGAGCAGGCAAGAGCCGGTGACCAGCCATTGCTGCACGACTGAGACACACACTTCCAGACTGTGTTGGGAAGCGAAGGGTACTGATCTGGCAGTGGCATGACGCACTCGCGTCCATCGAAGTAGGCCCTCGGGAATGCCCAGCCACCCGAGAAGCTGAAGTCGCTCGGGTCTTTCTCCAATAACATCGCCGTCTGCATGTTCCCGTCCCCAGCAGCATCTCGTTCTAGTTCTTGATACCCCAGAACATCCTCGTGTCATCCACAAACCACACATTTCATACCCACTCTTGCTTCTTAGTATAATACTGCTAGTTAATCTAGTCGAAGATTGTGTAGGGTAGGGGGCTATTGCCCCCCTGCCCTATTGAAGCTCCGCCACTGGTGTGCTTACTAGTTACTAATGGTGTCGTACTAGACGAGGGCTGGTGTGCTTACTAGTTACTAATGATGTCATACTAGACGAGGGCAGGTAGAAGAGCTGCGTCAAGCTTCGGAGGATGGGGTGCCGCACCACGAGGTTCCAGTCGCTATAGTTGCTGGCCACGTCGTAGTTCGTGACTGTCGCCTTCACCCTCCAATACCCCGGTAGTTCTGCTTCACGTGCCAGTGTACCCGGATCGGGCACATGTGCTCCGTGCACCGGATGGCCGGCACCGGTAGATCACTGGTGATGATAGGCAGTGCAAGGTCTTGGATTGCTCGCCGCCGTTGAAAAACGGGATGAACATGTGCATGTAGACGTGAATCAGAAAGATGGCAACAATTCAGACGAATGCAGAGTGTGGCAGGATGTCATGTGGCTTTGTATGTGGCACTAAGGCGCCGAGGGAGAGTTTGCACGGCCGCAACTGCCCGACAGGCACCCGACGCTTGTGCTGTTGTAGAAGGCCGAGAGGAAAATGTAGCAAGACGGCGATGGACATCCCTAAACTACGAGTATGAGTAGATATCATTGGCAAGAAGAAAGAATCAAATGCTTAAGCAAAACTTGTTCATGCCGCTGCTTGTCGACCCTGGACCTCGTCGCGGGCACAATGGGATAGGTTGGGTCGACGCTCGTCTGCGCTGAAGTCGGAGAGGCTTGCTCGGAGATTAGGGATGATGATGACACCTTGGTGAGAACTTATGACAATGACACTTCTATGCTATCTTGATGAGATTCTCTTTAGAGAGATGTGTGTACGATATCCTATGCGTACTGCTCGGCAGACTGTAATGGTTTTCTGATAATTAACTCGGCAATTATCTCTTCCACTTGATTAATGGATGAGACAAATCTTTTACCTGTTTAAAAAATATCACCCGCGTAAGCAGAGAAGTTGAAAGCCCACAGATCACGAATCACCTATACAGAGAGGCTGAACCGTTGCAACTGACATTTGTTTTGTGTTTACTTCTAGTTTGATGCCATGTTTGGAATGGAGGAATTACAAAAACCAGGTCCTGAATTGAAAATATAATTTGTAATTTCTAAGCTGGCTTTCTTTATGGAGAGACTCATATGTCAACTTCAAACTTCACATTTGCTTCATACTCCCTCCGTCCGAAAAAAACTTGTCCCAAGCTTGTCCTTCAAATAGGTAGTGTCTAACTAAATAGTACAATCTGCTACCTACATCAGCTACCCATCGCTAGCAACAGATCCGAAGTGTTTCGATTGATTATCGTCAGGCTGGCTGAAATTGATGAGAAAGAAATGCAACACTCCTGGACAGAGAATTATCAGAATTGATTCCTTTTTTCTTTTTTGAAACGAAGCAAAAGACTTGCCATTTTAATTGAATAAGAAAACGAGAAATGCCCGGTTAATGGATGGAAAACAGGGCTAGAACCGATACAACCCAACCCATATGACATGAGCACCACCGGCCAACCTCTCGAAACAGGCTTTAAGCAACATCGAAAAGTACACGGCCGAACGATACAAGATGATGGGGTAGCCCCGTACAACGCCGATCCTAGGGTACCCGGATCACACCATGCTACCAAAGAAAAATACCGGAAGGGCTGAGTACAACGCCGCGCTACACCCTAACACACCTAAGCTCCACGGCAATGTCCTCAAGAGGGATAACGGCGCAAAGCGTCGCTACTGCCGAGTCCAGCATGGACAAGAGTCTTCATCCGGAGCCCTGACACGGAAAGAAGCACCTTGACGACGTCTTCAGGAAGAGAGTGGCGCCCGCGAGCATCGGCGGCGGCGGCACCAAAGCGCGAAGTTTTCACTAGGTAGCTCCCCTGTGCAACCACGAGGTCCTGAGAACAAGCGTGCCGAGACCAGCTCCCCAGGTCCAGATCGGGATGCCGTCATTGCCAATGACAAAGACGAACGCCTGAGCCACCTGCCGCCACCCCTCTCACCGCCCACACGACCAAAAGGGGTAGCCACCATTACCTTCATGGAGCCCGCCGGAGAGCCACCCATATGGACCGCCATCCGGGGCCGCCGCCCCAGCGTCCATGTCCGAGAATCCGCTAAGGATCGCTAACACGAAGTCCCAACCACGGTAGAAAGAGTAAAAGGTACCTCCTTTCACTCCTAACCTGGCATCAACCCCCAAGCCTGGGTCGACACCTCCACCGTAGGAGGCGTCCACGCCTGTGTCCCCAGCCAGTCTCGGTGGACTGGAAGGGACACGACTCCGTGACCACAGACGACCATCGCCGAGCAAGCTCCCACAACGTCATGCCCGTGGTCGCGGATATCGAGTCAACCGACCATGAAGCGGAGTCCCAACAACCATCGATGCCCGCCGCACCAGCGAGGAGGAGGATCTCGTCACCCACGAGCACCACCCAGACCATGTCTAATCCCACCTACCCGGAGCAAGAGCTCCGACCCGCCATGGATCCAAACCTGTCCACCCGAGCGCAAGCCCTAGGTCCGAAGCCGCCATCATCACGCGAGTAGCCGGTGCCACCATTGGCACCAAGCCAACCCCACGCTTTGTCAGCCCTTCAACAGGAGAAGGGGAACCACCACCACGCCCATGCGCCACCAACAGAGACCAGGCAGCCACCACTGCACCACCATGGCAACCACCACGGGAACCACCCCCATGCCCCTGCGCCACCAGCAGAGACCAGGCATACACCACCGCACCACCGGCCAACCTGGCCACCGACATGGAATACAGAGTTGCAAAGAAGAAAGACATCCGCCAAGGAGTCGCAAGCGTCATCGTCATTATCGTTTGCCTTGAACGGGCGACTCCGACTTCACCATAGAGCTCCATCATCGAAGCCAACCCACAAACAGCTGCAGAAACCACGGCGGCACATACCAACGGATGGCCACATGCGCAAGCAACCGACAACTCTGACTTTGACGATGAGCATCGCAAGGGAAATATGCTGGATTTGCGTCGACCGTGCCCTCCGCAAGCGACCACCAAGTGCCAATCATTGTCACCACTTGGACTGTCCAACGCAGCTCCGACTCAAAAGCAACCATGGAAGAGCACCTTGGACACGCCAGGAAGAACCGACTACCGAAGCCCACACCACGACCCAAGCTCCTCTCGACGCCATCATCATTGTCAAACAGAAACTAGCGCCCCGCCTTAGCAAACCACACATCGAAGATTCCGCCCATCTACGGCGAAGATGCCGCCATCTACCGGTCTCCCGGTCATAGCCAGCTCTGAGACGATGCCACCAAGGAGGAGAAAGACGTGAAGACGCCTCCATAGCCCGATCTAGCAGATCTGAGGTTTTCCTCCGGAGCTAAAGCCATGGGGAGAAGGAGGAGCACACCTCCACGACGACGCTTTCAAGAAAGATCACGGCACCCGCAAGCGCCGCCGTCGCCGGCTCCGAAGAAGACCGGAGCAAGGATTTCTCCCGAAGATGACCACCTGCAGCCACCGACCGCTGCCCATCAACCACCACCTACCAAGGTCGACCTCACTCTGGCCACGGGATTCCACGATCCACCACGACCAGACACGCACCACCCCCCGGTCATAGCCGCCGTCCACCCACCACGACCATCACCACCGCATCCACCAATGACGCATCGCGAAGCGCAACGCCCAGATCGAAGAGCTAGCTCACACCAGATCCAGATCGGAGCCGCACGAGCGGAGCAGCAGAGTAGATGAGCAGCTCCTCCACCCACAACGCACCTCGCACTCCAGAGCAGCACAGCCGCCAGGCCTAGCAAATTGCTGGGCATGCCGCACACCAGCCACTGCCGCGCCCGGCCTTCAATCCGCACCTAGCGCGCGCATCCGGAACCGAGCGCCGCCGCACGCACGCACGCCGTCCACACCCGGGCCACGCCGGGAGCCTGGATCAAGGCCGCCGCCCCGTGGCCCATCCATCGCTCGCCGCTGCAAGCTCCCCCTCACGAGCCATGCCACAGGAAGAAGAGGCCCCGCCGCTGCTGGATCCGTGCGGGCTTCGCCCGGCATAGCACACCGGCGACGGCGAGGGGGGTTGGGTGAGGAGGGCGCACGGTGGAAGGGGGCCTGAGTCGTCGCATGTGTCGCCCAGAAGCGACGTGAGCGGACAGAAACCGTAAAACTATTGCTCGACGGATTTGAGGTCAAAAAAAGAAGAAGAAATTACCGTATAGCGCACCATACAATTGTCTTGTCGGTCAATGGCAGCAGGTGTTATCTTTTCTTTTTTAACATGCAGATACTTTTCTATTGAATTTAGTTTGTAGCATGCAGATGCTTCTTAGCTTTATTAGTAAAATTACCGTAGAACTATTGCTCAACTGCTTCGCGGTCAAAAAAAGAAGAAATGAAACACTGCCAGTATATTTCCCGTCTTTTGATTGAATGCAAGGCAGGTCCATCCTCCATCCATCCTCCTCCGCTCGTATGCCCGGAATGGAATCGGGGAGGGAAAGGAGGGGCGGAGAACCAACCGGAGATGATGAAATCGAGTCACGTCCCCTCACATCATACCATACCATAAACATCAAGAACAAGAAGCTTCGACATAGTGCACCAGACAATTGCCTCGATCGTCACGCATTTTTGAATGAAGTATGTGTGTGATGAGTAGTACTGTTCAACTCATCAGTCATGAACAGATAAAAGTCTAGCCTTGTCTGTGGTGACAAAGCTCTGAACTCCTCACCGATCGAGTGTAAAGAAAAGCATGAAAATATATACTTGCTTAATTAATTGGAGTCTCGATCGCTAATATTGTTTGAAAAGCAGGGATGGGATGGAGCTAATAGAACGTTGTCACTTAAACTATGGATGGTGCACTCCTGATTGCCCTGACACCTGCTAGCTGCACCCCCTCTCGTTTTGCCTATGCACCATGGTACGTAGCTTTGTGTGGCCGACATGCATGATCGACACGATAAAAATATGCAAAGTAGAAAAGAGACAGAGACGAGAGATCGATCAATGCCACAGTACTGACGGCAATGGCGCGCTGTTGAAAACCGTTGGTGAAGAAGCTAGCTGTCGAAAACCAAAAGAACAGCAGAGGAGAACCGTTGGTTGATTTGCACTCGAGTCGAGAGCGCTTATCTATACATGTCTTCCCCTCCCCTCATACACCATACACACAATGAGTCAGTCAGTCACACGCAACAGCACCTCAACGACGAGAAGCTCCCCCTCGTTCAATGTTCATGGCATGGTCGGCACGGACAACGGTGACGATCGAGCTCCCCGACGACGAGGAGCCGGCGGGCATCAGCATGGACATACGCCTACTGCCTCTTCCTTCCTTTGTTGATGAGGTCGTTCAACTAGCAAAACACGGTGAGCTTCCCCCTGCGCGGTGTCCGCCCTCTTCCTTCCTTTCTTGCTTGTCTGACTTTCCTTTTATGATTTGTACCTCGCTGGCTGGCTGAGCTCTCTGGCTTTCATGTCATTTTTAGCAAAATCCAATAGGATTTATTACACGATGACAATGTTTCCAGGTGGTGCAAGAAGGGTGTGTGGAACGCCGGGCGCTGCATGAAGGCCGGGTAGCCAGGGCCCACCATGCCCACCTAGCGAGGAAGGGCCACCTGGCAACCGAAGAGGCCAGGGCCCGGCGGGACCTCCGGGGCCCACAGGGTGGCTCGTATCAACTTGAACCTTCGGACTTGGTCATGTGTGGTTTGGCCAACCACAGGATGCAAATGTTATCCCACACTCTGTGGTTTTTGATCAATAAAGTTTAGGCCATTCACCCTAAAAAAAAGTGACTGCCTCTAATTACACAAAACCCCAACCTTTAGTTCATTTCCTTATTTTTTGGGTTCGGATTGGTTTGTAGTTGTACCAGGAAGAGTGAGCCACAAACACGCTGCATCTTTCCCCTACATCGGCCAGATCACTGATCAGTCCACAGATGCACTGAGGGACATAGTGACGTCTCTCACAACTGTAACTCCAAAGATTCCTCAGCCATTCACTCTGAACTTGTGTCTGGTCATCATCCATATGATGATATGATATGGGGGTCATCCAGCAGGCACAAGAGATCAAGTTGTGAGATGCTGCGTGACATCTAGTGACATGGTGAGGAGACGGTGTTCACGTCAGCCGGCGACGGTGGCCGTCTTGCTTGGGGATCATGAGACCGAACATTCCATTCTTCCTCTTGTACATGATGTTCACCTCCCCTGCATTGGTAGCTCGGACAGTATAGTTTGGTCTAGTTCCGACTAGTTCAGTTGCAACCAATCAAGTGCAACTGTGAATTTAATTATGTAACTAACTAGTACCTGTCTGCTCGTTCATGAGGAAGTCGAGAGTGGCCCTGACGGTGAGGGCCACTCTCAAATTGAAGGTGGAACTAAACTACACAAGAGTCGGATTTCATGACCGAAATGTCTTGTCCAATGATCCCTACCATGGTCGTTTAGGAATGCCCACAATGCTTAAACCCTGGTTGCTCATAGCGTGGTCATGAATCAGCTTGAGTACCTATTTTCTTCATTCGTCAGCTTGAGTTATAGATAGGGACTTCACAAAGACACAAATGGACACTATCAAGAACATGTTGCGAGCATCGTGCTCAAGAACAAAGACACAAAGTGGGCAAAACATCAGTTATAGATAGGGACTTCACAAAGAAACGATGATCAGTTATAGTTACACGCCAGTGCCTACTGTTTCGTGTCCATCCACCTAGCTCAGTACCTTGCATCACGTCACAGAGGCAAGTATTAACCAACGCAACTCCATGATCCACACTGTCTGGCCATGATGCGAGTTGACCAGTAACCGCAGATATTTTGTTAATACAAAAGGTAACACGACTAAACCCTGCAAGTCAACTTCGTCGGCCACCCCATACATGTATGGAAGAACCTGCATGCCGCGTACAGCGGCAGTTTCAGTGTCAACCGTGTCACATGCCACACAACATGCAAAATACTAGAAGAACCTACACCAACTAGCCATTCCTGCGTCTCAGACTCTCAGCAACTCCCGTTTAACTCTACATACCTGCGGAAGAATTGATGTCAGCTCAAATAAAAACAATTTATCATACTCTCGCACGTAAGGACATTTTTTATGATTCCAACAATAAACATTAAGCCTACAACTGTGCAAATTATACACAATATCCAAAGCTAACGGGTAACAGAAATAGAGGTAGGAACAATTTACTATGTGCTGGCGCGTGGCGCAGCCACTATGCATAACAAACAGTGCTAGGTCGCATCATAAACTACTCCAGTAATCAGTGGCTCAACGCCTCCATCAGAGGCAAAAACTAAAACTTCCAAGACTGTCAATTCGTTCGGGATTTACTTTGTGCATCGTGTACATATCATAGGCTCACAAAGCACAAAGGTGAAAATGTTTGGTATCAAACTTGAAGGCATGTTTTTCACAAATGATGAAGAGCTAGATAGTTTAGAAACTAATGAAATTCATGCACTAGAAACCTAAAGAAAATAAACAATGCATCATCTTATAAATTGAGAAACCAAACAAAAAAGGTATCCACACGAAAAAATGATAAATTTACCTCACCTGTTCAACCAACATAGCACATTGGGAAATCTCATGCGTTCACAGCTTCAGATCCAAACATTTCCACCCAACTTCCCTGCCTAGAAGCAAAAGAAGCCCAATAAACCAATGAAAGTTAAAGGAAAAGTTAAATCAATGGAAGGTATATGTACAAATATTTATGTGTTCATGTAACTGGATGGGGGAGTAGCTTTTGT
Source organism: Thinopyrum elongatum (assembly GCA_011799875.1). NCBI lineage: Eukaryota > Viridiplantae > Streptophyta > Magnoliopsida > Poales > Poaceae > Thinopyrum > Thinopyrum elongatum. The sequence goes on along the minus strand of CM022302.1, from coordinate 67,425,707 downwards.
CACAAGCACAGTAAGTGAAGCCACATCCATTGTCAGGTGCAAGATAGAATGATAACAGCCCTTTACCAAGACATACTAAGAATGTTTGATGTTCAGAGAAAATGCACTGATTCAGAACCATTCTCGAGAGAGCGTGTACCAAACTACCAGTGATGTCCAATGGGCCAAAATAAAATGCATGCTGTTATGAATTGGTGATTAGTATCAAGATAGATGAAGATAAACATTAGCGCCCTTCATGGGATGTGCACTGAGTGTTTGTATCGCGATCCTCGATCGTTCGTCCTAGGACGGCTGTAACTGACTTCCTACCTTTTCAATGAAAAGAAACGCAAAGGTCATTTGCGTTTTCTCGAAAAAAAAACATTAACTTGCATGAAAATTTATTGAATGGAAAAAGCATAACAAGCTTTATGAATCCAAATGCGCCAATCAGTTAACTAGTTCACATAGCAGTTGGTTTCACTATGTTTTCTTATTGGCCAGTTTCCAATTGTTAGAAAACTCCTGATGAAAAGATCATTGCAAGCACATAATTGTAGTTAGCTTAGCAATGGCCAGTAGTTATATTCCTATTTTAGCTTTTATGCATGGACTAGAGTTTAAAGAACGTAGTAACCCAACTTGAAGAGGTAATCAAATTCTAAAACTCCCGTGTGGACATGCTAGAGGAAAGAACACTTGAATTATTATATGGATCAAACAACACTCTCTCTTGTCAACTCTAAGCGCCGTGATAGCATCTGGAAAGCAGCACGTTAAACAGTACTCGACTAGTGAATCAGCCAATCACAAAGCCTACTATTACATGATCTAACAATTGTCCTCTAGCATTGAGAGGATGCAAAATCGACCCTGCTGAGTTCAGTTTTACAACTCAAAACCCATGTGGTTGCAGCACTTTCAAAGAGAAAACAGATTAATCCCAAGCTAACACAACACAGTATATATACTAGTGCCTTGATCCACATGGGAAAACAACTAACACACTCCAGAATATTAAAACCAGAATAGAAAAACAGAATTCCAGAACAAATATGCTGATGCACAACATATACCTATGCAATGGCAAGGATGCAACTTTAATAACTTTCTTGATATTATTTGTACATAGCAAACATAAGTTCTCACGCTTGCCAATCCCTGATACACAGCAGATAGATGTTGGAAATCATGAACAAATTTCCAACGCACCAACAAAATAACAGCAATTAAATTCCCATATGATGAAAGCCCTACTCCTTGGAAGCGGAAGCGGGAGCGGGAAGAGCCAAAGCAGGCGCCGACGAATCCCCCGGTTCCAGCATGCCCCCCATTGCGGCGGCTCGGGATTTGAAGAAGCCGAGGAGCCGATCGCCAGTCTCCTTCAAGTACATCTTGTAGACGGCGAAACGCTCCTTGCGGGAGGCTAAGGCCGCGCCGGAGGCATACTCGGAGATGGCAGCGAAGGACTCGGCCTCGATGGCCGCGGCGGCGCGCCTGGCCTCGGGCTCCGGGACGGCGCCGTAGTGCAGGCAGTAGAGGCTGGGCCCTGCCAGCTTCTGCAGGAGTATGCGCACCTTGGAGTCGCGCGAGTCCTGCGACGGCGGCCACGAACACATAGGATGCAGCGACGGGTCGAACCCAGGCGGCAGGGTGGACGCGCGAGATTTGAGGGCGGCAAAGCGATCGACGGCTCTGCGGCGGCCCTCGGCAGCAGCGCTGCGGGAATAGGGAGCGACGGATCTGCTGCGGTTATCGGCGGCGGTGCTGAGGACAAGGCGAGAGCGAGATAGGCGGCCCGACATCGCTCGCAGGCGCCGCTCGTGAGGGAGAAAGAAGAGAGCTCCTCTCCGGCGCCCTCAGCACCGCTTAGGCAAGTGGGCGCTCGAAGGCAAGCCATAGTGGGCCGGCCCAAGATCGGTCGCGTCCAACACCATGTTAAAAAACCAAACGCGAAAAAAACATATAATCACCACTATTATTCTGCGGCAGATGGGATTCGAACCCGCACGCAAACGTTTACAGGCTTAACACATTTACCACTGCACCGCAACCAATCTCACGTCCAATAAGTGAAACCGGAGCCATTTTATCGTTGTTTCAGTCCCAGTTAGGATTTTTCGAAAAAAGAAAACATAAATATGAAACAGAATTCACGAATATTCATAATGTTCATCGATTTTTAAAAATGAATTCACGAATTTCCCAAATAAGGTTCACAAAATCGAAAAACGTTCACTAGATTTTGAAAAAAGTTCATGAATTTGAAAAACGTTCACTGAATTTTTAAAGAAAAGATCACGTATTTGGAAAAAGTTCATCAATTTTGAAAAAAAATTCATGAATTTGAAGAAAGTTCACCGGATTCTGAAAAAAAGTTCATCGAATTTGATAAAAGAAGTTCACGAATTTGAAAAAAGTTCATCAATTTTGAAAAAACATTCAAGGATTTTCAGAAAAAGTTCACAAATACAGAAAAAGTTCATCAAATTTGAAAAAAGTTCATTCGATTTGGAAAAAAGTTCATTGAATCTGAAAAATGCTCATCGAATTTGAAAAAAAGGTCATCACAAATGAGAAAAAGTTCATCGGATTTGAAAAAAATTGAACGAAATAAAAAAAAGTTCACCAAAATTTGAAAAAAGTTCAACAAAAGTAAAAAAATCAAATTTGAAAAGAAGTTCATCGATTTTGCAGAAGAAATTCATGAACAAAAAAAGTTTCTCAAATTTGATAAAAGAAAGGGAAAAAGTGACAGAAAAAAGGAAAAAACAAGTAGAAAAGAGAAAAGCGTTGAAGCATGTCAGTAATCACAAAGAGGTCTAGTGGTCGATTGGTTCTCGCGTCGTGCCATAAACTGCTAGTCGCGGGAACGAATCCCAGCTCGCACTCTCTTTTTGCTCTTCAGAACTGAAGAGAGCAAGTCAAAATGGGCCGGCCCATACGTGTGAGGGGGGTGTGCGCCCGTTAGGAAAATGAACAGTAATGGGCGCTGAAGGCGCCGAATAGGATTTGGCGAGAAAGATGGGGTTCTGTGGGTGGCGGCGGCAGGGCAAATTTTTTTAGAGAGACGCTATTTATCGCGTAGGCCGACGGTTGGAGAGCGCCTCCCAAGCGCAGGCCGGTTCGGGAACTGGCGCCCACGCAGACGCGGCTGCGGCCCAGTAGATTTGGCCCCCTTTCCTCGAATTCTTGCACATTTTTTATGAAATCATGAACATTTTTTGAATTTTGCAAACATTTTTTTAGACTCCTGAACATTTTTCGAGTTCAGAAAAAAATTACGAGTTTCACCATCATCTTTTGAACTCAGATATTTTTTTTCAAATTTGTGAATATGTTTTCAAAATCCTTAACATATTTTTAAAATCATGAACATTTTTTGAATTTTGCAAACATTATTTTCGAGACTCATGAACATTTTTGGTATTCGCAAACATTTCCTAGAGATTCATGAACATTTTAGGAAATCATGATCATTAGACTTGTCTCTCTTTGCTCGCTCGCTCCCTTTGCTCATTCGTTTGATCCTTGTTTATGTTTCCTCTCGGCTATGATGTGCTGCAAATTCAGGAAGAAAGGACAGCCATACTGTTTTGCGATTTTTAAAAATGTTCAACTTCATGAAGGATTTTTTTTAATTCATGAACATTTTTTTAAATTTTGAATATTTTATGAATTCTTGAACATTTTTGCAAGAATCATGGACATTTTTAATTCAATTTTTTTTTCAAATCCACTGACATTTTTACAAATTCAGAAACATTTTTTTAAATCGTAAAGACTTTTTTGAAATCTTGATCTTTTTTGGAAATCGAGAACATTTTCTAAAAATTCACAAACATTTTTTGTACAAATTTACGACATTTTTTCGAACTCACGAACATTTTTTATATTCAAGTACATTTTTTGAATTCTTGAAGATCTTGGAATTTTTTTTGTTTGAAATATTGCACATTTTTTAATTAAGCAAAAAAGAAAACAGAAAAAAAAAAGGAAAAGGGGCGCCGGCCCCATACATGGACGGGTCCAAATGTTGGTTATTGAAGCGTAGATCAAATCACCCGAGCAACCACGTACGTGCAAAAGCTAGCAAGCAAGCAAGCTAGCAGCTTGATTGATTTTGTAGCTAGCTAGCACTACGTGCACGCTTACAGGATCGATACGAACTTGGATCGACAGAGTGACTCTCTTGGCGGAACTCTCGGAAACTTGCGAACGTATAAACTGAAACTTGCCTATATGAATGTTACATATAGGAAGAGAATTACATTATGAACTTGACTTCTGAAACTTTAATTGATTAATAGATATAATATAAATTTTGACAGACTTGAATGAGTGATAGTTGGTGTAAAATTAAATGTATGCAGTTGTTATAAAATTTTAGAGTTAACTTATGCACTAGTATAGTAGCGCATGAATGTATTTGTTAAGTCACTTGTATCAGTAAATAATTTTTCTGTCTGTTTAACTGCTTAATTCTGTCACTCTATTCAAGTTTATTTGCCATGTTTGGATGAGGAAGCTATACGGGCTTTGTCATATTTTCAGCAGCCAACGGTACAACGCGCTCTCTTCATAGGGTCTTGTTTGCCAGCGATCGCGTTGGCTGGCAGCTAGGGCTTGTAGCGCTAGCGTACGAAGAGATGGCGATGCTAATGCCTTGCAGAAATAGAGGGAAGATTGAGCATGGGGAGGGTATCTTTGACCTTTGCATTGCGCTCAACAACTTTCGTGATGACATGGTTCGGCGACAGCGATCGGCTGCACACGAGGGGGCTCGGATGGCTCTGCCACACCTCAAGGTGTATCAGAAGGGTATGTGCCTCCATGTCATCATGTAAACGGAATCTAATCTAGCTCTCCTCTTTCTTCTAGGAGGTTTGTACGCACGGCTTCAGAGTATAGAAGTGTCACAAGTACGAGGAGGTCTTATGCATTTCGTGAAGGGTTGGCTGGATTAAATGTTTATCGTGTAATCTTAGCAGGCAACGGTTTTAATGAAAGGTTGTTTCGGACTCGCTGACTATAGCATTCTGCACCTGGATGCTTTTATTTTGCGCTCTTATGTTGTCTCAATGATGATGGAATCCGATCCTATTTTACCATCGTAAACTGAATGTTTGTGTTTTTAAAACTCTCACGGTTGCTTCACTGTTAAGGTGCTGCCTTTCGTTTTCTCATCATTTGGAGATGCTCTAGGAATGATATGCTGTTATTTAAGGTGCAACAATCAATTGCCCCTCCGATGGTGAGTGGCATGTAGGTTTACCCGACACGGAGCTTACTCTAGAGTCATCTTCACGTGTGGTTGGCAACTTAATAGGAGATCGAGGAGGTTGACCAGTTCAGCCAATAATGCAGTTACAAGTAGGACATGTTTTGGTGCTAGCGACCAATTCCCTGACTGAATTGAGATTAGACTGAGTGGAACTTGTCCAGGGTGAAATTAAACAGAGCAGGAAAAGCATCTTCGAATATTTGATTGTGGCACCAATGATCTCACCACAAAGAAACCATGTCCGAGCTTGCACTTCGTGCTAGCATCGAAGGACCATGTAATTGCTGGGATATCTTCCCGAATACGAAGTTTTCTATGTTTTTCTATGTATCCTTTGTATGAGAAGCAACATAGATGGCGAGAGCAGGCAAGAGCCGGTGACCAGCCATTGCTGCACGGCTGAGACACACACTTCCAGACTGTGTTAGGAAGCGAAGGGTACTGATCTGGCAGTGGCATGACGCACTCGCGTCCATCGAAGTAGGCCCTCGGGAATGCCCAGCCACCCGAGAAGCTGAAGTCGCTCGGGTCTTTCTCCAATAACATCGCCGTCTGCATGTTCCCGTCCCCAGCAGCATCTCGTTCTAGTTCTTGATACCCCAGAACATCCTCGTGTCATCCACAAACCACACATTTCATACCCACTCTTGCTTCTTAGTATTATACTGCTAGTTAATCTAGTCGAAGATTGTGTAGGGTAGGGGGCTATTGCCCCCCTGCCCTATTGAAGCTCCGCCACTGGTGTGCTTACTAGTTACTAATGGTGTCGTACTAGACGAGGGCTGGTGTGCTTACTAGTTACTAATGGTGTCATACTAGACGAGGGCAGGTAGAAGAGCTGCGTCAAGCTTCGGAGGATGGGGTGCCGCACCACGAGGTTCCAGTCGCTGTAGTTGCTGGCCACGTCGTAGTTCGTGACTGTCGCCTTCACCCTCCAATACCCTGGTAGTTCTGCTTCACGTGCCAGTGTACCCGGATCGGGCACATGTGCTCCGTGCACCGGATGGCCGGCACCGGTAGATCACTGGTGATGATAGGCAGTGCAAGGTCTTGGATTGCTCGCCGCCGTTGAAAAACGGGATGAACATGTGCATGTAGACGTGAATCAGAAAGATGGCAACAATTCAGACGAATGCAGAGTGTGGCAGGACGTCATGTGGCTTTGTATGTGGCACTAAGGCGCCGAGGGAGAGTTTGCACGGCCGCAACTGCCCGACAGGCACCCGACGCTTGTGCTGTTGTAGAAGGCCGAGAGGAAAATGTAGCAAGACGGCGATGGACATCCCTAAACTACGAGTATGAGTAGATATCATTGGCAAGAAGAAAGAATCAAATGCTTAAGCAAAACTTGTTCATGCCGCTGCTTGTCGACCCTGGACCCCGTCGCGGGCACAATGGGATAGGTTGGGTCGACGCTCGTCTGCGCTGAAGTCGGAGAGGCTTGCTCGGAGATTAGGGATGATGATGACACCTTGGTGAGAACTTATGACAATGACACTTCTATGCTATCTTGATGAGATTCTCTTTAGAGAGATGTGTGTACGATATCCTATGCGTACTGCTCGGCAGACTGTAATGGTTTTCTGATAATTAACTCGGCAATTATCTCTTCCACTTGATTAATGGATGAGACAAATCTTTTACCTGTTTAAAAAATATCACCCGCGTAAGCAGAGAAGTTGAAAGCCCACAGATCACGAATCACCTATACAGAGAGGCTGAACCGTTGCAACTGACATTTGTTTTGTGTTTACTTCTAGTTTGATGCCATGTTTGGAATGGAGGAATTACAAAAACCAGGTCCTGCATTGAAAATATAATTTGTAATTTCTAAGCTGGCTTTCTTTATGGAGAGACTCATATGTCAACTTCAAACTTCACATTTGCTTCATACTCCCTCCGTCCGAAAAAAACTTGTCCCAAGCTTGTCCTTCAAATGGGTAGTGTCTAACTAAATAGTACAATCTGCTACCTACATCAGCTACCCATCGCTAGCAACAGATCCGAAGTGTTTCGATTGATTATCGTCAGGTTGGCTGAAATTGATGAGAAAGAAATGCAACACTCCTGGACAGAGAATTATCAGAATTGATTCCTTTTTTCTTTTTTGAAACGAAGCAAAAGACTTGCCATTTTAATTGAATAAGAAAACGAGAAATGCCCGGTTAATGGATGGAAAACAGGGCTAGAACCGATACAACCCAACCCATATGACATGAGCACCACCGGCCAACCTCTCGAAACAGGCTTTAAGCAACATCGAAAAGTACACGGCCGAACGATACAAGATGATGGGGTAGCCCCGTACAACGCCGATCCTAGGGTACCCGGATCACACCATGCTACCAAAGAAGAATACCGGAAGGGCTGAGTACAATGCCGCGCTACACCCTAACACACCTAAGCTCCACGGCAATGTCCTCAAGAGGGATAACGGCGCAAAGCGTCGCTACTGCCGAGTCCAGCATGGACAAGAGTCTTCATCCGGAGCCCTGACACGGAAAGAAGCACCTTGACGACGTCTTCAGGAAGAGAGCGGCGCCCGCGAGCATCGGCGGCGGCGGCACCAAAGCGCGAAGTTTTCACTAGGTAGCTCCCCTGTGCAACCACGAGGTCCTGAGAACAAGCGTGCCGAGACCAGCTCCCCAGGTCCAGATCGGGATGCCGTCATTGCCAATGACAAAGACGAACGCCTGAGCCACCTGCCGCCACCCCTCTCACCGCCCACACGACCAAAAGGGGTAGCCACCATTACCATCATGGAGCCCGCCGGAGAGCCACCCATATGGACCGCCATCCGGGGCCGCCGCCCCAGCGTCCATGTCCGAGAATCCGCTAAGGATCGCTAACACGAAGTCCCAACCACGGTAGAAAGAGTAAAAGGTACCTCCTTTCACTCCTAACCCGGCATCAACCCCCAAGCCTGGGTCGACACCTCCACCGTAGGAGGCGTCCACGCCTGTGTCCCCAGCCAGCCTCGGTGGACTGGAAGGGACACGACTCCGTGACCACAGACGACCATCGCCGAGCAAGCTCCCACAACGTCATGCCCGTGGTCGCGGATATCGAGTCAACCGACCATGAAGCGGAGTCCCAACAACCATCGATGCCCGCCGCACCAGCGAGGAGGAGGATCTCGTCACCCACGAGCACCACCCAGACCATGTCTAATCCCACCTACCCGGAGCAAGAGCTCCGACCCGCCATGGATCCAAACCTGTCCACCCGAGCGCCAGCCCTAGGTCCGAAGCCGCCATCATCACGCGAGTAGCCGGTGCCACCATTGGCACCAAGCCAACCCCACGCTTTGTCAGCCCTTCAACAGGAGAAGGGGAACCACCACCAGGCCCATGCGCCACCAGCAGAGACCAGGCAGCCACCACTGCACCACCATGGCAACCACCACGGGAACCACCCCCATGCCTCTGCGCCACCAGCAGAGACCAGGCATACACCACCGCACCACCGGCCAACCTGGCCACCGACATGGAATACAGAGTTGCAAAGAAGAAAGACATCCGCCAAGGAGTCGCAAGCGTCATCGTCATTATCGTTTGCCTTGAACGGGCGACTCCGACTTCACCATAGAGCTCCATCATCGAAGCCAACCCACAAACAGCTGCAGAAACCACGGCGGCACATACCAACGGATGGCCACATGCGCAAGCAACCGACAACTCTGACTTTGACGATGAGCATCGCAAGGGAAATATGCAGGATTTGCGTCGACCGTGCCCTCCGCAAGCGACCACCGAGTGCCTATCATTGTCACCACTTGGACTGTCCAACGCAGCTCCGACTCAAAAGCAACCACGGAAGAGCACCTTGGACACGCCAGGAAGAACCGACTACCGAAGCCCACACCACGACCCAAGCTCCTCTCGACGCCATCATGATTGTCAAACAGAAACTAGCGCCCCGCCTTAGCAAACCACACATCGAAGATTGCGCCCATCTACGGCGAAGATGCCGCCATCTACCGGTCTCCCGGTCATAGCCAGCTCTGAGACGATGCCACCAAGGAGGAGAAAGACGTGAAGACGCCTCCATAGCCCGATCTAGCGGATCTGAGGTTTTCCTCCGGAGCTAAAGCCATGGGGAGAAGGAGGAGCACACCTCCACGATGACGCTTCCAAGAAAGATCACGGCACCCGCAAGCGCCGCCGTCGCCGGCTCCGAAGAAGACCGGAGCAAGGATTTCTCCCGAAGATGACCACCTGCAGCCACCGACCGCTGCCCATCAACCACCACCTACCAAGCTCGACCTCACTCTGGCCACGGGATTCCACGATCCACCACGACCAGACACGCACCACCCCCCGGTCATAGCTGCCGTCCACCCACCACGACCATCACCACCGCATCCACCAATGACGCATCGCGAAGCGCAACGCCCAGATCGAAGAGCTAGCTCACACCAGATCCAGATCGGAGCCGCACGAGCGGAGCAGCAGAGTAGATGAGCAGCTCCTCCACCCACAACGCACCTCGCACTCCAGAGCAGCACAGCCGCCAGGCCTAGCAAATTGCTGGGCATGCCGCACAACAGCCACTGCCGCGCCCGGCCTTCGATCCGCACCTAGCGCGCGCATCCGGAACCGAGCGCCGCCGCACGCACGCACGCCGTCCACACCCGGGCCACGCCGGGAGCCTGGATCAAGGCCGCCGCCCCGTGGCCCATCTATCGCTCGCCGCTGCAAGCTCCCCCTCACGAGCCATGCCACAGGAAGAAGAGGCCCCGCCGCTGCTGGATCCGTGCGGGCTTCGCCCGGCATAGCACACCGGCGACGGCGAGGGGGGGCGGGTGAGGAGGGCGCACGGTGGAAGGGGGCCTGAGTCGTCGCATGTGTCGCCCAGAAGCGACGTGAGCGGACAGAAACCGTAAAACTATTGCTCGACGGATTTGAGGTCAAAAAAAGAAGAAGAAATTACCGTATAGCGTACCATACAATTGTCTTGTCGGTCAATGGCAGCAGGTGTTATCTTTTCTTTTTTAACATGCAGATACTTTTCTATTGAATTTAGTTTGTAGCATGCAGATGCTTCTTAGCTTTATTAGTAAAATTACCGTAGAACTATTGCTCAACTGCTTCGCGGTCAAAAAAAGAAGAAATGAAACACTGCCAGTATATTTCCCGTCTTTTGATTGAATGCAAGGCAGGTCCATCCTCCATCCATCCTCCTCCGCTCGCATGCCCGGAATGGAATCGGGGAGGGAAAGGAGGGGCGGAGAACCAACCGGAGATGATGAAATCGAGTCACGTCCCCTCACATCATACCATACCATACACATCAAGAACAAGAAGCTCCGACATAGTGCACCAGACAATTGCCTCGATCGTCACGCATTTTTGAATGAAGTATGTGTGTGATGAGTAGTACTGTTCAACTCATCAGTCATGAACAGATAAAAGTCTAGCCTTGTCTGTGGTGACAAAGCTCTGAACTCCTCACTGATCGAGTGTAAAGAAAAGCATGAAAATATATACTTGCTTAATTAATTGGAGTCTCGATCGCTAATATTGTTTGAAAAGCAGGGATGGGATGGAGCTAATAGAACGTTGTCACTTAAACTATGGATGGTGCACTCCTGATTGCCCTGACACCTGCTAGCTGCACCCCCTCTCGTTTTGCCTATGCACCATGGTACGTAGCTTTGTGTGGCCGACATGCATGATCGACACGATAAAAATATGCAAAGTAGAAAAGAGACAGAGACGAGAGATCGATCAATGCCACAGTACTGACGGCAATGGCGCGCTGTTGAAAACCGTTGGTGAAGAAGCTAGCTGTCGAAAACCAAAAGAACAGCAGAGGAGAACCGTTGGTTGATTTGCACTCGAGTCGAGAGCGCTTATCTATACATGTCTTCCCCTCCCCTCATACACCATACACACAATGAGTCAGTCAGTCACACGCAACAGCACCTCAACGACGAGAAGCTCCCCCTCGTTCAATGTTCATGGCATGGTCGGCACGGACAACGGTGACGATCGAGCTCCCCAACGACGAGGAGCCGGCGGGCATCAGCATGGACATACGCCTACTGCCTCTTCCTTCCTTTGTTGATGAGGTCGTTCAACTAGCAAAACACGGTGAGCTTCCCCCTGCGCGGTGTCCGCCCTCTTCCTTCCTTTCTTGCTTGTCTGACTTTCCTTTTATGATTTGTACCTCGCTGGCTGGCTGAGCTCTCTGTCTTTCATGTCATTTTTAGCAAAATCCAATAGGATTTATTACACGATGACAATGTTTCCAGGTGGTGCAAGAAGGGTGTGTGGAACGCCGGGCGCTGCATGAAGGCCGGGTAGCCAGGGCCCACCATGCCCACCTAGCGAGGAAGGGCCACCTGGCAACCGAAGAGGCCAGGGCCCGGCGGGACCTCCGGGGCCCACAGGGTGTCTCGTATCAACTTGAACCTTCGAACTTGGTCATGTGTGGTTTGGCCAACCACAGGATGCAAATGTTATCCCACACTCTGTGGTTTTTTATCAATAAAGTTTAGGCCATTCACCCTAAAAAAAGTGACTGCCTCTAATTACACAAAACCCCAACCTTTAGTTCATTTCCTTATTTTTTAGGTTCGGATTGGTTTGTAGTTGTACCAGGAAGAGTGAGCCACAAACACGCTGCATCTTTCCCCTACATCGGCCAGATCACTGATCAGTCCACAGATGCACTGAGGGACATAGTGACGTCTCTCACAACTGTAACTCCAAAGATTCCTCAGCCATTCACTCTGAACTTGTGTCTGGTCATCATCCATATGATGATATGATATGGGGGTCATCCAGCAGGCACAAGAGATCAAGTTGTGAGATGCTGCGTGACATCTAGTGACATGGTGAGGAGACGGTGTTCACGTCAGCCGGCGACGGTGGCCGTCTTGCTTGGGGATCATGAGACCGAACATTCCATTCTTCCTCTTGTACAGGATGTTCACCTCCCCTGCATTGGTAGCTCGGACAGTATAGTTTGGTCTAGTTCCGACTAGTTCAGTTGCAACCAATCAAGTGCAACTGTGAATTTAATTATGTAACTAACTAGTACCTGTCTGCTCCTTCATGAGGAAGTCGAGAGTGGCCCTGACGGTGAGGGCCACTCTCAAATTGAAGGTGGAACTAAACTACACAAGAGTCGGATTTCATGACCGAAATGTCTTGTCCAATGATCCCTACCATGGTCGTTTAGGAATGCCCATAATGCTTAAACCCTGGTTGCTCATAGCGTGGTCATGAATCAGCTTGAGTACCTATTTTCTTCATTCGTCAGCTTGAGTTATAGATAGGGACTTCACAAAGACACAAATGGACACTATCAAGAACATGTTGCGAGCATCGTGCTCAAGAACAAAGACACAAAGTGGGCAAAACATCAGTTATAGATAGGGACTTCACAAAGAAACGATGATCAGTTATAGTTACACGCCAGTGCCTACTGTTTCGTGTCCATCCACCTAGCTCAGTACCTTGCATCATGTCACAGAGGCAAGTATTAACCAACGCAACTCCATGATCCACACTGTCTGGCCATGATGCGAGTTGACCAGTAACCGCAGATATTTTGTTAATACAAAAGGTAACACGACTAAACCCTGCAAGTCAACTTCGTCGGCCACCCCATACATGTATGGAAGAACCTGCATGCCGCGTACAGCGGCAGTTTCAGTGTCAACCGTGTCACATGCCACACAACATGCAAAATACTAGAAGAACCTACACCAACTAGCCATTCCTGCGTCTCAGACTCTCAGCAACTCCCGTTTAACTCTACATACCTGCGGAAGAATTGATGTCAGCTCAAATAAAAACAATTTATCATACTCTCGCACGTAAGGACATTTTTTATGATTCCAACAATAAACATTAAGCCTACAACTGTGCAAATTATACACAATATCCAAAGCTAACGGGTAACAGAAATAGAGGTAGGAACAATTTACTATGTGCTGGCGCGTGGCGCAGCCACTATGCATAACAAACAGTGCTAGGTCGCATCATAAACTACTCCAGTAATCAGTGGCTCAACGCCTCCATCAGAGGCAAAAACTAAAACTTCCAAGATTGTCAATTCGTTCGGGATTTACTTTGTGCATCGTGTACATATCATAGGCTCACAAAGCACAAAGGTGAAAATGTTTGGTATCAAACTTGAAGGCATGTTTTTCACAAATGATGACGAGCTAGATAGTTTAGAAACTAATGAAATTCATGCACTAGAAACCTAAAGAAAATAAACAATGCATCATCTTATAAATTGAGAAACCAAACAAAAAAGGTATCCACACGAAAAAATGATAAATTTACCTCACCTGTTCAACCAACATAGCACATTGGGAAATCTCATGCGTTCACAGCTTCAGATCCAAACATTTCCACCCAACTTCCCTGCCTAGAAGCAAAAGAAGCCCAATACACCAATGAAAGTTAAAGGACAAGTTAAATCAATGGAAGGTATATGTACAAATAGTTATGTGTTCATGTAACTGGATGGGGGAGTAGCTTTTGTCACAAGCACAGTAAGTGAAGCCACATCCATTGTCAGGTGCAAGATAGAATGATAACAGCCCTTTACCAAGACATACTAAGAATGTTTGATGTTCAGAGAAAATGCACTGATTCAGAACCATTCTCGAGAGAGCGTGTACCAAACTACCAGTGATGTCCAATGGGCCAAAATAAAATGCATGCTGTTATGAATTGGTGATTAGTATCAAGATAGATGAAGATAAACATTAGCGCCCTTCATGGGATGTGCACTGAGTGTTTGTATCGCGATCCTCAATCGTTCGTCCTAGGACGGCTGTAACTGACTTCCTACCTTTTCAATGAAAAGAAACGCAAAGGTCATTTGCGTTTTCTCGAAAAAAAAACATTAACTTGCATGAAAATTTATTGAATGGAAAAAGCATAACAAGCTTTATGAATCCAAATGCGCCAATCAGTTAACTAGTTCACATAGCAGTTGGTTTCACTATGTTTTCTTATTGGCCAGTTTCCAATTGTTAGAAAACTCCTGATGAAAAGATCATTGCAAGCACATAATTGTAGTTAGCTTAGCAATGGCCAGTAGTTATATTCCTATTTTAGCTTTTATGCATGGACTAGAGTTTAAAGAACGTAGTAACCCAACTTGAAGAGGTAATCAAATTCTAAAACTCCCGTGTGGACATGCTAGAGGAAAGAACACTTGAATTATTATATGGATCAAACAACACTCTCTCTTGTCAACTCTAAGCGCCGAGATAGCATCTGGAAAGCAGCACGTTAAACAGTACTCGACCAGTGAATCAGCCAATCACAAAGCCTACTATTACATGATCTAACAATTGTCCTCTAGCATTGAGAGGATGCAAAATCGACCCTGCTGAGTTCAGTTTTACAACTCAAAACCCATGTGGTTGCAGCACTTTCAAAGAGAAAACAGATTAATCCCAAGCTAACACAACACAGTATATATACTAGTGCCTTGATCCACATGGGAAAACAACTAACACACTCCAGAATATTAAAACCAGAATAGAAAAACAGAATTCCAGAACAAATATGCTGATGCACAACATATACCTATGCAATGGCAAGGATGCAACTTTAATAACTTTCTTGATATTATTTGTACATAGCAAACATAAGTTCTCACGCTTGCCAATCCCTGATACACAGCAGATAGATGTAGGAAATCATGAACAAATTTCCAACGCACCAACAAAATAACAGCAATTAAATTCCCATATGATGAAAGCCCTACTCCTTGGAAGCGGAAGCGGGAGCGGGAAGAGCCAAAGCAGGCGCCGACGAATCCCCCGGTTCTAGCATGCCCCCCATTGCGGCGGCTCGGGATTTGAAGAAGCCGAGGAGCCGATCGCCAGTCTCCTTCAAGTACATCTTGTAGACGGCGAAACGCTCCTTGCGGGAGGCTAAGGCCTCGCCGGAGGCATACTCGGAGATGGCAGCGAAGGACTCGGCCTCGATGGCCACGGCGGCGCGCCTGGCCTCGGGCTCCGGGACGGCGCCGTAGTGCAGGCAGTAGAGGCTGGGCCCTGCCAGCTTCTGCAGGAGTATGCGCACCTTGGAGTCGCGCGAGTCCTGCGACGGCGGCCACGAACACATAGGATGCAGCGACGGGTCGAACCCAGGCGGCAGGGTGGACGCGCGAGATTTGAGGGCGGCAAAGCGATCGACGGCTCTGCGGCGGCCCTCCGCAGCTGCGTTGCGGGAATAGGGAGCGACGGATCTCCTGCGGTTATCGGCGGCGGTGCTGAGGACAAGGCGAGAGCGAGATAGGCGGCCCGACATCGCTCGCAGGCGCCGCTCGTGAGGGAGAAAGATGAGAGCTCCTCTCCGGCGCCCTCAGCGCCGCTTAGGCAAGTGGGCGCTCGAAGGCGAGCCATAGTGGGCCGGCCCAAGATCGGTCGCGTCCTACACCATGTTAAAAAACCAAACGCGAAAAAAACATATAATCACCACTATTATTCTGCGGCAGATGGGATTCGAACCCGCAAGCAAACGTTTACAGGCTTAACACATTTACCACTGCACCGCAACCAATCTCACGTCCAATAAGTGAAACCGGAGCCATTTTATCGTTGTTTCAGTCCCAGTTAGGATTTTTCGAAAAAAGAAAACATAAATATGAAACAGAATTCACGAATATTCATAATGTTCATCGATTTTTAAAAATGAATTCATGAATTTCCCAAATAAGGTTCACAAAATCGAAAAACGTTCACTAGATTTTGAAAAAAGTTCATGAATTTGAAAAACGTTCACTGAATTTTTAAAGAAAAGATCACGTATTTGGAAAAAGTTCATCAATTTTGAAAAAAAAAATCATGAATTTGAAGAAAGTTCACCGGATTCTGAAAAAAAGTTCATCGAATTTGATAAAACAAGTTCACGAATTTGAAAAAAGTTCATCAATTTTGAAAAAATATTCAAGGATTTTCAGAAAAAGTTCACGAATACAGAAAAAGTTCATCAAATTTGAAAAAAGTTCATTCGATTTGCAAAAAAGTTCATTGAATCTGAAAAATGCTCATCGAATTTGAAAAAAAGGTCATCACAAATGAGAAAAAGTTCATCGGATTTGAAAAAAATTGAACGAAATAAAAAAAGTTCACCAAAATTTGAAAAAAGTTCAACAAAAGTAAAAAAATCAAATTTGAAAAGAAGTTCATCGATTTTGCAGAAGAAATTCATGAACAAAAAAAGTTTCTCAAATTTGATAAAAGAAAGGGAAAAAGTGACAGAAAAAAGGAAAAAACAAGTAGAAAAGAGAAAAGTTCATCGATGAGCGTTGAAGCATGTCAGTAATCACAAAGAGGTCTAGTGGTCGATTGGTTCTCGCGTCGTGCCATAAACTGCTAGTCGCGGGAACGAATCCCAGCTCGCTCTCTCTTTTTGCTCTTCAGAACTGAAGAGAGCAAGTCAAAATGGGCCGGCCCATACGTGTGAGGGGGGTGTGCGCCCGTTAGGAAAATGAACAGTAATGGGCGCTGAAGGCGCCGAATAGGATTTGGCGAGAAAGATGGGGTTCTGTGGGTGGCGGCGGCAGGGCAATTTTTTTTAGAGAGACGCTATTTATCGCGTAGGCCGACGGTTGGAGAGCGCCTCCCAAGCGCAGGCCGGTTCGGGAACTGGCGCCCACGCAGACGCGGCTGCGGCCCAGTAGACTTGGCCCCCTTTCCTCGAATTCTTGCACATTTTTTATGAAATCATGAACATTTTTTGAATTTTGCAAACATTTTTTTTGAGACTCCTGAACATTTTTCGAGTTCAGAAAAAAATTACGAGTTTCACCATCATCTTTTGAATTCAGATATTTTTTTCAAATTTGTGAATATGTTTTCAAAATCCTTAACATATTTTTAAAATCATGAACATTTTTTGAATTTTGCAAACATTATTTTCGAGACTCACGAACATTTTTGGTATTCGCAAACATTTCCTAGAGATTCATGAACATTTTAGGAAATCATGATCATTAGACTTGTCTCTCTTTGCTCGCTCGCTCCCTTTGCTCATTCGTTTGATCCTTGTTTATGTTTCCTCTCGGCTATGATGTGCTGCAAATTCAGGAAGAAAGGACAGCCATCCTGTTTTGCGATTTTTAAAAATGTTCAACTTCATGAAGGATTTTTTTTAATTCATGAACATTTTTTAAAATTTTGAATATTTTATGAATTCTTGAACATTTTTGCAAGAATCATGGACATTTTTAATTCAATTTTTTTTTCAAATCCACTGACATTTTTACAAATTCAGAAACATTTTTTTAAATCATAAAGTCTTTTTTGAAATCTTGATCTTTTTTGGAAATCGAGAACATTTTCTAAAAATTCACAAACATTTTTTGTACAAATTTACGACATTTTTTCGAACTCACGAACATTTTTTATATTCAAGTACATTTTTTGAATTCTTGAAGATCTTGGAATTTTTTTTGTTTGAAATATTGCACATTTTTTAATTAAGCAAAAAAGAAAACAGAAAAAAAAAGGAAAAGGGGCGCCGGCCCCATACATGGACGGGTCCAAATGTTGGTTATTGAAGCGTAGATCAAATCACCCGAGCAACCACGTACGTGCAAAAGCTAGCAAGCAAGCAAGCTAGCAGCTTGATTGATTTTGTAGCTAGCTAGCACTACGTGCACGCTTACAGGATCGATACGAACTTGGATCGACAGAGTGACTCTCTTGGCGGAACTCTCGGAAACTTGCGAACGTATAAACTGAAACTTGCCTATATGAATGTTACATATAGGAAGAGAATTACATTATGAACTTGACTTCTGAAACTTTAATTGATTAATAGATATAATATAAATTTTGACAGACTTGAATGAGTGATAGTTGGTGTAAAATTAAATGTACGCAGTTGTTATAAAATTTTAGAGTTAACTTATGCACTAGTATAGTAGCGCATGAATGTATTTGTTAAGTCACTTGTATCAGTAAATAATTTTTCTGTCTGTTTAACTGCTTAATTCTGTCACTTTATTCAAGTTTATTTGCCATGTTTGGATGAGGAAGCTATACGGGCTTTGTCGTATTTTCAGCAGCCAACGGTACAACGCGCTCTCTTCATAGGGTCTTGTTTGCCAGCGATCGCGTTGGCTGGCAGCTAGGGCTTGTAGCGCTAGCGTACGAAGAGATGGCGATGCTAATGCCTTGCAGAAATAGAGGGAAGATTGAGCATGGGGAGGGTATCTTTGACCTTTGCATTGCGCTCAACAACTTTCGTGATGACATGGTTCGGCGACAGCGAGCGGCTGCACACGAGGGGGCTCGGATGGCTCTGCCACACCTCAAGGTGTATCAGAAGGGTATGTGCCTCCATGTCATCATGTAAACGGAATCTAATCTAGCTCTCCTCTTTCTTCTAGGAGGTTTGTACGCACGGCTTCAGAGTATAGAAGTGTCACAAGTACGAGGAGGTCTTATGCATTTCGTGAAGGGTTGGCTGGATTAAATGTTTATCGTGTAATCTTAGCAGGCAACGGTTTTAATGAAAGGTTGTTTCGGACTCGCTGACTATAGCATTCTGCACCTGGATGCTTTTATTTTGCGCTCTTATCTTGTCTCAATGATGATGGAATCCGATCCTATTTTACCATCGTAAACTGAATGTTTGTGTTTTTAAAACTCTCCCGGTTGCTTCACTGTTAAGGTGCTGCCTTTCGTTTTCTCATCATTTGGAGATGCTCTAGGAATGATAGGCTGTTATTTAAGGTGCAACAATCAATTGCCCCTCCGATGGTGAGTGGCATGTAGGTTTACCCGACACGGAGCTTACTCTAGAGTCATCTTCACGTGTGGTTGGCAACTTAATAGGAGATCGAGGAGGTTGACCAGTTCAGCCAATAATGCAGTTACAAGTAGGACATGTTTTGGTGCTAGCGACCAATTCCCTGACTGAATTGAGATTAGACTGAGTGGAACTTGTCCAGGGTGAAATTAAACAGAGCAGGAAAAGCATCTTCGAATATTTGATTGTGGCACCAATGATCTCACCACAAAGAAACCATGTCCGAGCTTGCACTTCGTGCTAGCATCGAAGGACCATGTAATTGCTGGGATATCTTCCCAAATACGAAGTTTTCTATGTTTTTCTATGTATCCTTTGTATGAGAAGCAACATAGATGGCGAGAGCAGGCAAGAGCCGGTGACCAGCCATTGCTGCACGGCTGAGACACACACTTCCAGACTGTGTTGGGAAGCGAAGGGTACTGATCTGGCAGTGGCATGACGCACTCGCGTCCATCGAAGTAGGCCCTCGGGAATGCCCAGCCACCCGAGAAGCTGAAGTCGCTCGGGTCTTTCTCCAATAACATCGCCGTCTGCATGTTCCCGTCCCCAGCAGCATCTCGTTCTAGTTCTTGATACCCCAGAACATCCTCGTGTCATCCACAAACCACACATTTCATACCCACTCTTGCTTCTTAGTATTATACTGCTAGTTAATCTAGTCGAAGATTGTGTAGGGTAGGGGGCTATTGCCCCCCTGCCCTATTGAAGCTCCGCCACTGGTGTGCTTACTAGTTACTAATGGTGTCGTACTAGACGAGGGCTGGTGTGCTTACTAGTTACTAATGGTGTCATACTAGACGAGGGCAGGTAGAAGAGCTGCGTCAAGCTTCGGAGGATGGGGTGCCGCACCACGAGGTTCCAGTCGCTGTAGTTGCTGGCCACGTCGTAGTTCGTGACTGTCGCCTTCACCCTCCAATACCCCGGTAGTTCTGCTTCACGTGCCAGTGTACCCGGATCGGGCACATGTGCTCCGTGCACCGGATGGCCGGCACCGGTAGATCACTGGTGATGATAGGCAGTGCAAGGTCTTGGATTGCTCGCCGCCGTTGAAAAACGGGATGAACATGTGCATGTAGACGTGAATCAGAAAGATGGCAACAATTCAGACGAATGCAGAGTGTGGCAAGATGTCATGTGGCTTTGTATGTGGCACTAAGGCGCCGAGGGAGAGTTTGCACGGCCGCAACTGCCCGACAGGCACCCGACGCTTGTGCTGTTGTAGAAGGCCGAGAGGAAAATGTAGCAAGACGGCGATGGACATCCCTAAACTACGAGTATGAGTAGATATCATTGGCAAGAAGAAAGAATCAAATGCTTAAGCAAAACTTGTTCATGCCGCTGCTTGTCGACCCTGGACCCCGTCGCGGGCACAATGGGATAGGTTGGGTCGACGCTCGTCTGCGCTGAAGTCGGAGAGGCTTGCTCGGAGATTAGGGATGATGATGACACCTTGGTGAGAACTTATGACAATGACACTTCTATGCTATCTTGATGAGATTCTCTTTAGAGAGATGTGTGTACGATATCCTATGCGTACTGCTCGGCAGACTGTAATGGTTTTCTGATAATTAACTCGGCAATTATCTCTTCCACTTGATTAATGGATGAGACAAATCTTTTACCTGTTTAAAAAATATCACCCGCGTAAGCAGAGAAGTTGAAAGCCCACAGATCACGAATCACCTATACAGAGAGGCTGAACCGTTGCAACTGACATTTGTTTTGTGTTTACTTCTAGTTTGATGCCATGTTTGGAATGGAGGAATTACAAAAACCAGGTCCTGCATTGAAAATATAATTTGTAATTTCTAAGCTGGCTTTCTTTATGGAGAGACTCATATGTCAACTTCAAACTTCACATTTGCTTCATACTCCCTCCGTCCGAAAAAAACTTGTCCCAAGCTTGTCCTTCAAATGGGTAGTGTCTAACTAAATAGTACAATCTGCTACCTACATCAGCTACCCATCGCTAGCAACAGATCCGAAGTGTTTCGATTGATTATCGTCAGGCTGGCTGAAATTGATGAGAAAGAAATGCAACACTCCTGGACAGAGAATTATCAGAATTGATTCCTTTTTTCTTTTTTGAAACAAAGCAAAAGACTTGCCATTTTAATTGAATAAGAAAACGAGAAATGCCCGGTTAATGGATGGAAAACAGGGCTAGAACCGATACAACCCAACCCATATGACATGAGCACCACCGGCCAACCTCTCGAAACAGGCTTTAAGCAACATCGAAAAGTACACGGCCGAACGATACAAGATGATGGGGTAGCCCCGTACAACGCCGATCCTAGGGTACCCGGATCACACCATGCTACCAAAGAAGAATACCAGAAGGGCTGAGTACAACACCGCGCTACACCCTAACACACCTAAGCTCCACGGCAATGTCCTCAAGAGGGATAACGGCGCAAAGCGTCGCTACTGCCGAGTCCAGCATGGACAAGAGTCTTCATCCGGAGCCCTGACACGGAAAGAAGCACCTTGACGACGTCTTCAGGAAGAGAGCGGCGCCCGCGAGCATTGGCGGCGGCGGCACCAAAGCGCGAAGTTTTCACTAGGTAGCTCCCCTGTGCAACCACGAGGTCCTGAGAACAAGCGTGCCGAGACCAGCTCCCCAGGTCCAGATCGGGATGCCGTCATTGCCAATGACAAAGACGAACGCCTGAGCCACCTGCCGCCACCCCTCTCACCGCCCACACGACCAAAAGGGGTAGCCACCATTACCATCAAGGAGCCCGCCGGAGAGCCACCCATATGGACCGCCATCCGGGGCCGCCGCCCCAGCGTCCATGTCCGAGAATCCGCTAAGGATCGCTAACACGAAGTCCCAACCACGGTAGAAAGAGTAAAAGGTACCTCCTTTCACTCCTAACCCGGCATCAACCCCCAAGCCTGGGTCGACACCTCCACCGTAGGAGGCGTCCACGCCTGTGTCCCCAGCCAGTCTCGGTGGACTGGAAGGGACACGACTCCGTGACCACAGACGACCATCGCCGAGCAAGCTCCCACAACGTCATGCCCGTGGTCGCGGATATCGAGTCAACCGACCATGAAGCGGAGTCCCAACAACCATCGATGCCCGCCGCACCAGCGAGGAGGAGGATCTCGTCACCCACGAGCACCACCCAGACCATGTCTAATCCCACCTACCCGGAGCAAGAGCTCCGACCTGCCATGGATCCAGACCTGTCCACCCGAGCGCAAGCCCTAGGTCCGAAGCCGCCATCATCACGCGAGTAGCCGGTGCCACCATTGGCACCAAGCCAACCCCACGCTTTGTCAGCCCTTCAACAGGAGAAGGGGAACCACCACCACGCCCATGCGCCACCAGCAGAGACCAGGCAGCCACCACTGCACCACCATGGCAACCACCACAGGAACCACCCCCATGCCCCTGCGCCACCAGCAGAGACCAGGCATACACCACCGCACCACCGGCCAACCTGGCCACCGACATGGAATACAGAGTTGCAAAGAAGAAAGACATCCGCCAAGGAGTCGCAAGCGTCATCGTCATTATCGTTTGCCTTGAACGGGCGACTCCGACTTCACCATAGAGCTCCATCATCGAAGCCAACCCACAAACAGCTGCAGAAACCACGGCAGCACATACCAACGGATGGCCACATGCGCAAGCAACCGACAACTCTGACTTTGACGATGAGCATCGCAAGGGAAATATGCAGGATTTGCGTCGACCGTGCCTTCCGCAAGCGACCATCGAGTGCCTATCATTGTCACCACTTGGACTGTCCAACGCAGCTCCGACTCAAAAGCAACCACGGAAGAGCACCTTGGACACGCCAGGAAGAACCGACTACCGAAGCCCACACCACGACCCAAGCTCCTCTCGACGCCATCATCATTGTCAAACAGAAACTAGCGCCCCGCCTTAGCAAACCACACATCGAAGATTCCGCCCATCTACGGCGAAGATGCCGCCATCTACCGGTCTCCCGGTCATAGCCAGCTCTGAGACGATGCCACCAAGGAGGAGAAAGACGTGAAGACGCCTCCATAGCCCGATCTAGCGGATCTGAGATTTTCCTCCGGAGCTAAAGCCATGGGGAGAAGGAGGAGCACACCTCCACGATGACGCTTCCAAGAAAGATCACGGCACCCGCAAGCGCCGCCGTCGCCGGCTCCGAAGAAGACCGGAGCAAGGATTTCTCCCGAAGATGACCACCTGCAGCCACCGACCGCTGCCCATCAACCACCACCTACCAAGGTCGACCTCACTCTGGCCACGGGATTCCACGATCCACCACGACCAGACACGCACCACCCCCCGGTCATAGCTGCCGTCCACCCACCACGACCATCACCACCGCATCCACCAATGACGCATCGCGAAGCGCAACGCCCAGATCGAAGAGCTAGCTCACACCAGATCCAGATCGGAGCCGCACGAGCGGAGCAGCAGAGTAGATGAGCAGCTCCTCCACCCACAACGCACCTCGCACTCCAGAGCAGCACAGCCGCCAGGCCTAGCAAATTGCTGGGCATGCCGCACAACAGCCACTGCCGCGCCCGGCCTTCGATCCGCACCTAGCGCGCGCATCCGGAACCGAGCGCCGCCGCATGCACGCACGCCGTCCACACCCGGGCCACGCCGGGAGCCTGGATCAAGGCCGCCGCCACGTGGCCCATCCATCGCTCGCCGCTGCAAGCTCCCCCTCACGAGCCATGCCACAGGAAGAAGAGGCCCCGCCGCTGCTGGATCCGTGCGGGCTTCGCCCGGCATAGCACACCGGCGACGGCGAGGGGCGGCGGGTGAGGAGGGCGCACGGTGGAAGGGGGCCTGAGTCGTCGCATGTGTCGCCCAGAAGCGACGTGAGCGGACAGTGTAGGAGATATGCCCTAGAGGCAATAATAAATGTTATTGATTATCTCCCTGTTCATAATTAGGTTTATGTTCCATGCTATAACTGCTATGGTTCTCGAGTCTGCAAATAAAACGAGGCTCGGAGGAAGACTCATATGCACGTGTGGAATAATAAACGATAAAATGTATTCCTAGTCAAGCCTCTATGACTGGCTCAAGTTTTGCATGATGATCCTGTTTTCCTGATCATGGGCATGACTATGCCAGCAATTTTGAGGGCACAATGTTAGCAGAACATTTGTGTTGAATCGACCCGATTGATGTTATGCTATGAGGTTCTTTTGTCACAAGTTAATGGTTAATAACACAGAGATGGTTAATGTTTGCATGATTCCTTAGACCATGAGAGTATCGAGTTTCTTCATGCTTGCTTCATGAACTTTGGGGTTTGTTAAACGTCATCCGTAAATGGGTGGCTATTACGGCGGCTTACGGGTTCATGGAAAAGTGTGTCAAGTAACTTGATAGCTCAAGATTGGGATTTGCTCCTCCGGCGATGGAGAGATATCTCTGGGCCCTCTCGGTGTTACGGTATCCATCATCGTCTGGCCAGACACTTTGTGATTTGATCACGGGGATGCCGGAACATGGTAACGAGAAAAGAGAACAATACCGGTAACGAGGTAACTAGCATAGTGGACAAGTTGTTGATCCACGGGAATGCCAACATGTCTCACCTCGGGTATTTGTAACATATCGCGAAGCAATAGGAATAGCACACGGCAACTGGAGGTTCACTCGAATATTCATTCGTGTGGGTATAGGGGTCAATATGGGTGTCCATGGCTCCGATGTTGATCATTGATCGGAAGGGGTTCCAGGTCATGTCTATACTTCACCGAACCTATAGGGTCACACGCTTAAGGGTCATCTATCTGCTGAATACTAGACAGGGAGTCTGAGAGAAAATCACCGAAAAAGTTTCGGACACCGAAAAGTTTCGGACAGCGGAAAAGTTCCGCAGAGAGAGGTCACCGGATGAGTTCCGGTGAAACTGAAAAGTTGTTTCAGGGGATACCATTAAGTCAAAATGGTTTCAGCACATGCCTGATAATTCTTGGAGGATGCCAGAATCATTCTGGAAACTTCTGGGAATTTTCTGGAAGAAAAACCGGAAATGTTCCGGGGCTGCCGGAACCGCTTCAGATGCTTTTCGCAGATGAAATCACTAAACTGGAATTGTTCCAGAACGCGTTGAAAATTATTTTAGTGGGTACTGGAAATGTTCTAAGCCCACATAAATATTTTTAGTTTGAACGGACGCTGAAAAATGTCGTCGTGAATAGTGAAAGTGCTTTTTGGGTGGCTTCTTGGAGAAGCCACCTTGAGGGTCCTTTGGTATTTTTCCCCTTGGCTTCTTGGAGAAGCCACCCTTGGGCTTGGCCTATAAATAGGGGTGGAGGGGGCTGCCTAAAGACTCACTCCTTCTCACATACAAGTGCCATGCAATGATCTGGCTTCTCTCTCCCTCCCACGAAAAGAGTTTCGTAGAGCCGAAAGGCTGTCTGGGTTCCGGTGGGAACTAGTTCTGGACGGCGAAGCCCTGCCGGATAGTTGACACCGTATGTGTGCAACTCTGTAGAGAGGTCGTAGTTTCGATCTTAGTGCCCGAGGGGCTGTTCGTGAGTGCCTCCCGAAGGGCTGTCCAAGTGACGGTCCGAGTTCTGTGAGTCCTCCCGAAGGGCTGTCCGAGTGACCGTTCGAGTTTCGAAGGTCCTCCCGAAGGGCTGTCCGTGACACCGTCCGAGGGACTGTTCGACCGCCTCCCGGAGGGCTGTCCGAAGGGAAGACGAGGGTATACATCCTCGCGGTTGGGAGGTTGTAAATCCTAGCTGCGGGGATCTGCACCACCGATCGTCATCGACTCTACTTTCGCTGCGCTACGAGTCGGTAACGAAAATGATCAAACCTTGTATGCAGTCTCCATAGTGGTCCTAGGCTGGTGCGTAGGTCGGAAATTTTTTGTTTTCTGCTGCGTTACCCTACAACTCGCCCGTCGCGTGGGAGTGGTCTCGTCGCCGGAATCTACCGGAACCGTCGACGGTGAGCTCGCGGGCGGCGCCGGAGTTCGGGGTCTGGACGGGATCGCGGCTGCGCGGCTCGAGGGGGTACGTGCGAGTGCGCGTTCGACTCCCGGGGTTGCCAGGAGCACAGCGCGGTGCTTAGCCAAGCACGGAAGCGGCCATGGCCACGAGCACGAGCTCGTCGGCGGCGGCCAAAGCACGACCACGGTGGCGGCTAGCTACGGCGGTTCCTATGGCGCAGCGAGAGAGAGGAGGGGAGAAGCTCACCGTGCAGGCTCACACGTAGGCCCGGCGAGTGGTTTAGTAGCTGCTGCGCCGGGAATCGACGGAGAGGCGCCGGCGACCGAAGCAAAGGGGGCGGAGAAAAACGACGCCTGTGGAGCTCCCCTGCTCCACCAGAGAGCTTCAGGCGACGCGGTCGACCACGGCGGAGGCGAGGGACATCTCGACGAGGCGATGCGAGGCCGGTAGCCGCGAGCACGGCATCGAGCGGCGGCGGCCGCGTCCGGCTGCTCCCGGATCTGAGGGGGAAGACGGGCGGAGCGAGAGAGAGGAGAGGGAAAAGTGGCGAGGAGAGCCAGGGGAGACGCACGGCCTCTCCCTTATCTCCTCGCGGCTGTCGGTGGCGTCGGTGCCGTCGCCGTGTCGTCGCCCGGCTGGCGCGCGCGTGCGCGACCAGGGCGCGGCCGACACGGGGAGGAGGGAGGAGAAGCTGGGCCAGTTGGGCCGCGACTCGGGGCACTGTGCACTAAGGCCCAGTGCACAGTGTCCCGCTTTTGTTTTTCTGTTTTAGCTTCTTCATTTTCTTTTATCCTTTTCTGTTTCAAAATGTTTAGGGCACTTGTGCACTTTTGAAAAATGTGGGAGTTGGCCCAAATATTGCAATGCAATATTATCTCTCACCAAAAAGTGGTTTGGACAAATTTGGATTCCATTTGAGTTTGATATTAATTTAATAGATGTAAATAGTCTGTTTTGAGTGCTGTTTCAGGTTGTTTCACTCACTTAGCTAACTCCAAAAATAATGATTATGATTTTGCCATGACCACTGGATTATTTGCTAATTAAATAACATTTCTCCAGCAGAGTTTGATCAACTTCAATTTGCACTTTGGAATTTAATTTGATTTTCAGATTTTGAATTTGAATTGGATTATTAACCCAAATGATTTGGCACTGCAAATGATGATGACATGGCATTATTAACAGCTGATCACTGTGGCCATTACAAGGGGGTGTTACAGTATCACTCTTGTGTTTGATGATTGGGATCCCTCGGCATGTGAGCCCTGGAACTCAAAAGTATTGCCAGAAACATGCCTGACAGGAATGCTTCCTTGATGCGCTACTGGGACACCTTTAGTGGCACTAGTCCCTGGTGGTGAAGAAAACATTTCTGCTTCTTTCCCCTCATCTTTTTCCTTTCTTGCTTTCTTTATCTGCCTCTTTTTTAGCGCATCCATGTCGTCTCTGAAAGCATCAATGTGTTTCCTTGCCAATGCCATCCCTTCATCAGTAGTGCAATCGTCTTTTGCTTGTTCCTTGAAATCATTCAGAATAGATGTATATCTCATGATATTTTTCCCTTCCTCTGTCATACCCTTCTTAACTGTTGGCTGTTGGTAATCAGGCTCAACAAGATCCTCCTCTGGATCCCATGTCCACCTCTCCAGGATATACCTCCTGGGTATCTCGTAGACTCCAATCTGTTCCATTACTCGTAGTATGTGCGCGCACAATAGCCCATCGCGATCAAACTTGCAGCAAGTGCATGAGTATACCCCTTCATCCTTGTTCGCCTACACATGGTAGTCCCTATCCTCATACTTTGGTAGTATCCCTCGAAGCGACGACACCCTGAAGGTTCCATCTTGCAAAGTGTCGCATCTGTAAGCAGTCTTTAGCTTCATCTCTACCTGGAACTTGGAGAACAGATTTTGCGTGTATATCCCTCGCATCTGCAACTCGATTGGGTTCAGTGAATACATGTCTGCCTCTTTGTAAATTGTGTCCACTTGCTCTTTCGCCACAGCCACCATTACTTTCTCCTGGATTGCAGTGTATTGAGTTGCGAATTCAATCAATGAGTTGTTGGGGTTCACGTACTTCTTGAACACAGCATTGAATCCCTCGCTCCTTGTAGTTGTCTGCAAGAATGGAAAGAAATGCTTCATATAGTACACCGGGGCCCAACATTTCCTATTTTCCCACAGCCAGTGAAAATGTTCGTTGTCGGTCTGGCCATAGCCATCCATCATTGCCCACCATTTGTTTTCAAACTCTTCCTCTGTGTACACAAAACATGAGACGATTACAACATCATCCACAATCAAAGGTAACTAAAGTACAAGTATGCTGGTAACTTTTCTTAGTTATTAGGTGGTAGCATCATGGAACCAATTTTCCAGACCATTTTTGTTCTTTTTCATATGTGAAAGTTTTTTTTTTTTTTTGTCTTACACCTAGGCTGGTAACTTTCTAAATCAATAGTTGGTATCAACATATGTAGTTTTTCTGGTACAAAATAACCAGACCCGTTTTTGCTAATATCAAATGTAAATGTTTTTGTTATTTTTCTTTTGTACCCAGATGGTGATTACATGTCCACACATTTTTTCCCATTGTAATTTGATGTTTTCCCAGTGAAACTGCCCCCGGTAATATAACCTACAAGATCATGGTAACTTGTGTAGACCTACACATGGTAACCTAAACATGGTAACTTGTCCTCACACATTTTCATATGGCTTCTCAAGTTTGCTGCATGGTAATTAAAATGGGTCATCAGAGTAGGTACGTACCAGTCAAGCTATTATCGACACAGTCTTTCAACGCTTTATTTAGTGGTTTATCATCAGCCATAAGCTTTCCAAGTTTCTTCTGCGCCTTCTTCATTATATGCCAGCGGCAATTTCTGTGCATTATGTTCAAGAAGACCTCGTCGATCGCACTCCTCATTGCAAAGTACTGATCTATGATGGTTTTTTTGGGGGCAACACCACCCATTGCATGGAGGAAGGTGTTAAACAGCCACACAAAATTCTCCTTTAGTTCGTTTCGAACGAAGCCACACTCAAACTGGATGGATTGACCATGGTTATTAATTCCAATGAATGGTGCACACGGCATCTTGTACATGTTTGTCATGTATGTCGTGTCGAACGACAAACAGTCATTATACTTTGTATATGCCCTGCGTGATGCGCCATCAATCCAGAACAAGTTCTCAACCCTGTCCTCATCATCAAGCTTGATTCTCCAGTAGAAATATGAATCTTTGGCCCTCATCTGTAACACCCCCTTGTAATGGCCACAGTGATCAGCTGTTAATAATGCCATGTCATCATCATTTGCAGTGCCAAATCATTTGGGTTAATAATCCAATTCAAATTCAAAATCTGAAAATCAAATTAAATTCCAAAGTGCAAATTGAAGTTGATCAAACTCTGCTGGAGAAATGTTATTTAATTAGCAAATAATCCAGTGGTCATGGCAAAATCATAATCATTATTTTTGGAGTTAGCTAAGTGAGTGAAACAACCTGAAACAGCACTCAAAACAGACTATTTACATCTATTAAATTAATATCAAACTCAAATGGAATCCAAATTTGTCCAAACCACTTTTTGGTGAGAGATAATATTGCATTGCAATATTTGGGCCAACTCCCACATTTTTCAAAAGTGCACAAGTGCCCTAAACATTTTGAAACAGAAAAGGATAAAAGAAAATGGAGAAGCTAAAACAGAAAATCAAAAGCGGGACACTGTGCACTGGGCCTTAGTGCACAGTGCCCCGAGTCGCGGCCCAGCAGGCCCACCTCGTCTCCCTCCTCCCCGTGTCGTCCCCGCCGTGGCCGCGCGCGCGCGCGCCAGTCGGCCGGCGACACCGCGGCGCCACCGACGCTACAGGGAGGAGGAGGAGATAAGGCCGGAGCCACTCGACCCCCTGGCTTCCCCTGGCATTCCCCATCTCTCTCCCTCGCTCGCTCCGCCCGTCTTCCCCCTCAGATCCGGGAGCAGCCGGACGCGGCCGCCGCCGCTCGACGCCGTGCTCGCGGCTACCGGCCTCGCATCGCCTCGTCGAGATGTCCCTCGCCTCCGCCGTGGTCGACCGCGTCGCCTGAAGCTCTCTGGTGGAGCAGGGGAGCTCCACAGGCGTCGTTTTTCTCCGCCCCCTTTGCTTCGGTCGCCGGCGCCTCTCCGTCGATTCCCGGCGCAGCAGCTACTAAACCACTCGCCGGGCCTACGTGTGAGCCTGCACGGTGAGCTTCTCCCCTCCTCTCTCTCGCTGCGCCATAGGAACCGCCGTAGCTAGCCGCCACCGTGGTCGTGCTTTGGCCGCCGCCGACGAGCTCGTGCTCGTGGCCATGGCCGCTTCCGTGCTTGGCTAAGCACCGCGCTGTGCTCCTGGCAACCCCGGGAGTCGAACGCGCACTCGCACGTACCCCCTCGAGCCGCGCAGCCGCGATCCCGTCCAGACCCCGAACTCCGGCGCCGCCCGCGAGCTCACCGTCGACGGTTCCGGTAGATTCCGGCGACGAGACCACTCCCACGCGACGGGCGAGTTGTAGGGTAACGCAGCAGAAAACAAAAAATTTCCGACCTACGCACCAGCCTAGGACCACTATGGAGACTGCATACAAGGTTTGATCATTTTCGTTACCGACTCGTAGCGCAGCGAAAGTAGAGTCGATGACGATCGGTGGTGCAGATCCCCGCAGCTAGGATTTACAACCTCCCAACCGCGAGGATGTATACCCTCGTCTTCCCTTCGGACAGCCCTCCGGGAGGCGGTCGAACAGTCCCTCGGACGGTGTCACGGACAGCCCTTCGGGAGGACCTTCGAAACTCGAACGGTCACTCGGACAGCCCTTCGGGAGGACTCACAGAACTCGGACCGTCACTTGGACAGCCCTTCGGGAGGCACTCACGAACAGCCCCTCGGGCACTAAGATCGAAACTACGACCTCTCTACAGAGTTGCACACATACGGTGTCAACTATCCGGCAGGGCTTCGCCGTCCAGAACTAGTTCCCACCGGAACCCAGACAGCCTTTCGGCTCTACGAAACTCTTTTCGTGGGAGGGAGAGAGAAGCCAGATCATTGCATGGCACTTGTATGTGAGAAGGAGTGAGTCTTTAGGCAGCCCCCTCCACCCCTATTTATAGGCCAAGCCCAAGGGTGGCTTCTCCAAGAAGCCAAGGGGAAAAATACCAAAGGACCCTCAAGGTGGCTTCTCCAAGAAGCCACCCAAAAAGCACTT
Source organism: Thinopyrum elongatum (assembly GCA_011799875.1). Lineage (NCBI taxonomy): Eukaryota > Viridiplantae > Streptophyta > Magnoliopsida > Poales > Poaceae > Thinopyrum > Thinopyrum elongatum. The sequence goes on along the minus strand of CM022302.1, from coordinate 67,394,452 downwards.
TCACTATTCACGACGACATTTTTCAGCGTCCGTTCAAACTGAAAATATTTATGTGGGCTTAGAACATTTCCAGTACCCACTAAAATAATTTTCAACGCGTTCTGGAACAATTCCAGTTTAGTGATTTCATCTGCGAAAAGCATCTGAAGCGGTTCCGGCAGCCCCGGAACATTTCCGGTTTTTCTTCCAGAAAATTCCCCGAAGTTTCCAGAATGATTCTGGCATCCTCCAAGAATTATCAGGCATGTGCCGAAACCATTTTGACTTAATGGTATCCCCTGAAACAACTTTTCAGTTTCACCGGAACTCATCCGGTGACCTCTCTCTGCGGAACTTTTCCGCTGTCCGAAACTTTTCGGTGTCCGAAACTTTTTCGGTGATTTTCTCTCAGACTCCCTGTCTAGTATTCAGCAGATAGATGACCCTTAAGCGTGTGACCCTATAGGTTCGGTGAAGTATAGACATGACCTGGAACCCCTTCCGATCAATGATCAACATCGGAGCCGTGGACACCCATATTGACCCCTATACCCACACGAATGAATATTCGAGTGAACCTCCAGTTGCCGTGTGCTATTCCTGTTGCTTCACGATATGTTACAAATACCCGAGGTTAGACATGTTGGCATCCCCGTGGATTAACAACTTGTCCACTATGCCAGTTACCCCGTTATCGGTATTGTTCTCTTTTCTCGTTACCGTGTTCCGGCATCCCCGTGATCAAATCACAAAGTGTCTGGCCAGACGATGATGGATACCGTAACACCGAGAGGGCCCAAAGATATCTCTCCATCGTCGGAGGAGCAAATCCCAATCTTGAGCTATCAAGTTACTTGACATACTTTCCCATGAACCCGTAAGCCACCGTAATAGCCATCCATTTACGGATGACGTTTAACAAACCCCAAAGTTCATGAATCAAGCATGAAGAAACTCGATACTCTCATGGTCTGAGGAATCATGCAAACATTAACCATCTCTGTGTTATTAACCATTAACTCATGACGAATGTATCTCATAGCATAACATCAATTCGGGTCGATTCAACACAAATGTCCTTCCTGACATTGTGCCCTCAAAGTTGCTGGCATAGACATGCCCATGATTGGAAAAACATAATCATCATGCAACACTTGAGCTAGTCTTAGAGGCACGACTAGGAATACATTTTACCGTTTATTATACCACACGTGCACATGGGTTTTCCCCAGAGCCTTTATGGATATACGGGCTCGGGAACCATAGCAGTTATAGCATGGAATATAAACTTAATTATGAACAGGGAGATAATTAATAACATTTATTATTTCCTCTAGGGCATATCTCCGACATGATCTCCATCATCATGATCTCCATCATCGTGTCTTCATGAAGTTGTCTCGCCAACTATTACTTCTACTACTACGGCTAACGGTTAGCAATAAAGTAAAGTAATTACATGGCGAATTTCAATGACACGCAGGTCATATAATAAATTAAGACAACTCCTATGGCTCCTGCCGGTTGTCATACTCATCGACATGCAAGTCGTGATTCCTATTACAAGAACATGATCATCTCATACATCACATATATCATTCATCACATCCTTTGGCCATATCACATCACAAAGCACTTGCTGCAAAAACAAGTTAGACGTCCTCTAATTGTTGTTGCAAGTTTTTACGTGGCTGCTATAGGTTTCTAGCAAGAACGTTTCTTACCTACGCCAAAACCACAACGTGATATGCCAATTTCTATTTACCCTTCATAAGGACCCTGTTCATCGAATCCGATCCGACTAAAGTGGGAGAGACAGACACCCGCTAGCCACCTTATGCAACTAGTGCATGTCAGTCGGTGGAACCTGTCTCACGCAAGCGTACGTGTAAGGTCGGTCCGGGCCGCTTCATCCCACAGTGCCGCCGAATCAAGATAAGACTAGTAACGGCAAGAAGATTGACAAATCGACGCCCACAACTACTTTGTGTTCTACTCGTGCAAGATACTACGCATAGACCTAGCTCATGATGCCACTGTTGGGGAACGTAGCAGAATTTTAAAATTTTCTACGCATCACCAAGATCAATCTATGGAGTCATCTAGCAACGAGTGAGAGGGGAGTGTATCTACATACCCTTGTAGATCGCGAGCGGAAGCGTTCAAGAGAACGGGGTTGATGGAGTCGTACTCGTCGTGATCCAAATCACCGATGACCGAGCGCCGAACGGACGGCACCTCCGCGTTCAACACACGTACGGAGCAGAGACGTCTCCTCCTTCTTGATCCAGCAAGGGGGGCGGAGAGGTTGATGGAGATCCAGCAGCACGACGGTGTGGTGGTGGAAGCAGCGGGATTTCAGCAGGGCTTCGCCAAGCGCTACTGGAGGAGGAAGAGGTGTCACGGGAGGGAGAGGGAGGCGCCAGGGGCTGAGCTGTTTCTCCCATGCACCTCCCCACTATATATAGGGGTGGAGGGGGCTGGTTTCTTGCCCTCCAAGTCCATTGGGGCGTTGGCAAAGGTGGAAGGAAAGAAATCCCATCCTTTCCCTTCCCCACCGATTGTTATCCCCCTTTTTTAGGGATCTTGATCTTATCCCTTCGGGATATGATCTTATTCCTTCTAAGGGGGAATCTTGGTGAGCCTTGACTAGGGGTGTGGGGCCTTGCCCCCACTACCCACGTTCATGTGGGTCCCCCCATGCAGGTGGGCCCCACTCTGGAACCTTCTAGAACCTTCTCGGTACAATACCGAAAAATCCCGAACATTTTCCGGTGGCCAAAATAGGACTTCCCATATATAAATCTTTACCTCCGGACCATTCCGGAACTCCTCGTGACGTCCAGGATCTCATCCAAGACTCCGAACAACCTTCGGGTTACCGCATACTAATATCTCTATAACCCTAGCGTCACCGAACCTTAAGTGTGTAGACCCTACGGGTTCGGGAGACACGCAGACATGACCGAGACGACTCTCCGGTCAATAACCAACAGCGGGATCTGGATACCCATGTTGGCTCCCACATGCTCCTCGATGATCTCATCGGATGAACCACGATGTCGAGGATTCAATCAATCCCGTACGCAATTCCCTTTGTCTATCGGTACGATACTTGCCCGAGATTCGATCGTCGGTATCTCGATACCTTGTTCAATCTCGTTACCGGCAAGTCTCTTTACTCGTTTCCGTAACACATCATCCCGTGAACAACTCCTTGATCACATTGAGCTCATTATGATGATGTCCTACCGAGTGGGCCCAGAGGTACCTCTCCGTTAGATGGAGTGACAAATCCCAGTCTCGATTCGTGCCAACCCAACAGATACTTTCGGAGATACCCGTAGTGCACCTTTATAGCCACCCAGTTACGTTGTGACGTTTGGTGCACCCAAAGCACTCCTACGGTATCCGGGAGTTGCACAATCTCATGGTCTAAGGAAAAGTTACTTGACATTGGAAAAGCTTTAGCAAACGAACTACACGATCTAGTGCTAGGCTTAGGATTGGGTCTTGTCCATCACATCATTCTCCTAATGATGTGATCCCGTTATCAATGACATCCAATGTCCATGGTCAGGAAACCGTAACCATCTATTGATCAACGAGCTAGTCAACTAGAGGCTTACTAGGGACATGTTGTGGTCTATGTATTCACACATGTATTACGATTTCCGGATAACACAATTATAGCATGAATAACAGACAATTATCATGAACAAGGAAATATAATAATAACAGACAATTATCATGAATAATATCTGCATTGCCCTTTTGTCAGCAAAATTTCATCTTTCTTTTTAACTACGGTGGAATTCAATGAACTGTTAGCACTTCGTTGATCAATCAGGATCGCGGATTGCCAGAACATTGAAACACCACCATGCTGTTATCAAGATCAGAAATATGCAAATTCTAGGGAAGCAACAAGAACATCGGGTAACAGATTTCATCTGCTACCCGCACAAATAATTTTCAGTAATAGAACTCATCTACTACCTAATTATATTGTGCAACACCCATACATCACTATGTATTCTAGATCGCAACCTGCATCTACGCATAGCACGGCTCTTGATGCCACTGTAGGGTAACGCAGCAGAAAACAAAAATTTTCCGACCTACGCACCAGCCCAGGACCACTATGGAGACTGCATACAAGGTTTGATCATTTTCGTTACCGACTCGTAGCGCAGCGGAAGTAGAGTCGATGACGATCGGTGGTGCAGATCCCCGCAGCTAGGATTTACAACCTCCCAACCGCGAGGATGTATACCCTCGTCTTCCCTTCGGACAGCCCTCCGGGAGGCGGTCGAACAGTCCACCGGACGATGTCGCGGACAGCCCTTCGGGAGGACCTTCGAAACCCGAACGGTCACTCGGACAGCCCTTCGGGAGGACTCACAGAACTCGGACCGTCACTTGGACAGCCCTTCGGGAGGCACTCTCGAACAGCCCCTCGGGCACTAAGATCGAAACTACGACCTCTCTACAGAGTTGCACACATACGGTGTCACCTATCCGGCAGGGCTTCGCCGTCCAGAACTAGTTCCTGCCGGAACCCAGACAGCCTTTCGGCTCTACGAAACTCTTTTCGTGGGAGGGAGAGAGAAGCCAGATAACATCTTGGCATGTGTATGAGAGCAAGGGATGGGGAGAATGGCAGCCCCTTCTCCTCCTTTTATAGGCCAAGGCAAGGGGTGGGGTGGGATGTTGAAATACCAAAATACCCAAGCTTTATGTCACACATGAAAGGGCATAATGGTAACACAAGGGGGGCACCAAGGGGACACCACCATGGCAGCCCTTGGGCCAGCCCACACCTTGTCTCCCCATGGGGGAGGGCCCCCCAACAAGCCACCAACATGTCTCCATGAAACATGCATGCTCCCTAGACAAAAAGCCACCAAACATGCAACCCCCGATTCGTGGGATCTTGTCCCCTCGCGCTGAGAGAAGATGTTTTCCGCGAAACTTTTTCTGAAAAATTCCAAAAAGTCCCAGAACATTTCCGGCACCCTCTAAAATTATTCTGGGCATGATCCGAAACATTTTCGATGCGGTGGTTTTCATCAGCGGAAAGCATTAACAGCGGTTACGGCAGTTTCGGAACATTTCCGGTTTTTCTCTCCGAAAATTCCCAGAAGTTCCCAGACCAATTCTGGCATCCTCTGAAAATTTCCAGGCGGTGCCGAAACCCTTTTTGACCAAATAATATATTCCGAAACAACTTTTCGGTTTTACCGAAACTCTTTCGGTGTTCTCTCTCTCGGAACTCTTCCGTTGTCTCCGAAACATTTTCGGTGACTTTCTCTCAGACTCCCTGTCTAGCGTTCAACAGATAGATGACCCTTAAGCGTGTGACCCTATAGGTTCGGTGAAGTATAGACATGACCGGAACACTTTCCGATTAATGATCAGCATCGGAGCCGTGGACACCCATATTGACCCCTATACCCACACGAATGAATATTCGAGTGAACCTCCAGTTGCCGTGTGCTATTCCTGTTGCTTCGCGATATGTTACAAATACCCAAGGTGAGACATGTTGGCATTCCCGTGGATCAACAACTTGTCCACTATGCTAGTTACCTCGTTACCGGTATTGTTCTCTTTTCTCGTTACCGTGTTCCGGCATCCCCGTGATCAAATCACAAAGTGTCTGGCCAGACGATGATGGATACCGTAACACCGAGAGGGCCCAGAGATATCTCTCCATCGCCGGAGGAGCAAATCCCAATCTTGAGCTATCAAGTTACTTGACATACTTTTCCATGAACCCGTAAGCCGCCGTAATAGCCACCCATTTACGGATGACATTTAACAAACCCCAAAGTTCATGAAGCAAGCATGAAGAAACTCGATACTCTCATGGTCTAAGGAATTATGCAAACATTAACCATCTCTGCGTTATTAACCATTAACTTGTGACGAATGTATCTCATAGCATAACATCAATCGGGTCGATTCAACACAAATGTTCTTCTAACATTTGTGCCCTCAAAGTTGCTGGCATAGACATGCCTATGATTGGGAAAACATAATCATCATGCAACACTTGAGCTAGTCTTAGAGGCATGACTAGGAATACATTTTACCGTTTATTATTCCACACGTGCACATGGGTTTTCCCCAGAGCCTTTATGGATATACGGGCTCGGGAACCACAGCAGTTATAGCATGGAACAAAAACCTAATTATGAACACGGAGATAAATAATAACATTTATTATTGCCTCTAGGGCATATCTCCTACAGACTCCCACTTGCACTAGAGTCAATAATCTAGTTAATGCTAATGCACTTCACACCTGTGGCACACCGGTGTAAATATGCTTCGCTTGTGGTATAGCCTGATGTCCAACGGATCTGACGACTTCAGCTCCGTGTGTATCTTTGCATATCCTCACGTTTTCATGCTTTCACAAAATTCATATTTTGTGTGGACTTGGCTTTGTATGTATGTGAATCACAGGTCGAACCTGGATTTCTCAGACTGAGTTATGGAGCAACTATCTGCAGTAGTGTCCCATTGACAAAAGCCATCTTGGAACCATACTAAGTTCATGAATGAACTATATGATTCAACATCTTCTTTGTCGCTTTTAAAAGCGGCAACATACTTCGCCTCTGTTATAGAATTCGCCACAGTAACTTGTTTGGAACAATTTCCAACTACCGTGCCACCATATTGTGTATTGCACAAAACCCTTAACTTAAATCGAAAATCGCTTGGAGCATGAATGAAGACTGTATCGATGTAACCTTTTACAACGAACTCTTCATGATCTCTGCTTGCGAGAATACATGTCATCAGTGCTACTATAGTACTCAATGACCCTTTTTCACTGTTGTCCCATGATCAGTACTTTTGATCACTTTGGTATCTATACTCGCAACAACTTTGGGAGTATTGGACATATCTGGTTGTTTTTACATACCATGGAATACATGATTAATCCAAACACAAGAGTGTGTGGAATCTCCATCATGTATTTTGCTCATCAGTGTTTTGGGACACCGAGTCTTGCAAAAACTCTTTCCATGTGACTTCGGCAAGAATCACTCCTTGACGTTTTTAATGCTAAAAGGTTTTAGCATCTTGTCAATATGTATCTTTGCTTAGCCCTATTAGGTAAATCTATCTCCATAGATCATCATGCCTAATATAAAGGCTATTTAGCCCAAGCACTTCATTGAAAAACTATTTTCAAATGAAGTCCTAATTCGTGTCAAGAATTTTAATTCCAATTAACAATGTGTCAAGCACACAAGGTTTTTAGAAATTTTATTATGCTCCCACTTACTTTCTTGAATTACAAGTATCTTCGTTACCCATTGATGAAGTCAAAACCCTTTTTGACCATTTCATCAAAACACGAAGATTCCAACTCCTCTTTGCTCTCTTCTGTCCATCGCTGGAACTCTAAAGTTTGCACCCTTACTAGCATCCTCTGGATTGACAAAATACCTTGGACTGTAAAACATGCAAGTCCTTGGTTTCATTTCCATCAGATGGAAATCCTTTTGTCATCCATTGTTTTATATCTCATGATATGAAATATGTATTAATTGCTAGTTCAACCCAAACCGACTTTAAGCATCGCTACGGTGAAGCAACCTCATCGTAGTCAACTCCTTGAACTTGTATATTGCAACAAGTCGAGCTTTATGGATAAAACATTTTTATTCGTATCAGTTATAGTTCCATAAATATTCGTCAGACTCTAAGTCTTCCGAAAGGTGTATCAAGGTTTTAATCTTGAATCACTTATATGGAAACTATCTCGGATTGTATTGGCATTTAGCCAATTCCGGAGTCAGGGCCCATCAACGCTTCCTTGTGTATCGTAGGTATACTGTTGTCTAACAACAATATCTCATTTGTGCACCTGAGAGGTTTGCACGAGCCTTGCCTACATGGTTCAGCTGCAAGTTCGACCGAAGTCCATACATTTTATTGTAGAGACTTCCGTATCAGTCGCAGTAGGAAACTCTGGAATTACTTCCAAGGTCTCTTTCCTTTGACCTGATGACGGAGATACTGGTTATCTCGTCGAGTTGCATTATTCTCCCACTCACCTTTTTGAAAGAACCATTTTCTTCAAAAAGCATACCGTTCTTTGTGGCAAACCTATTTGCCTCGGTATAGTGAGGGAGGAATACCCAACATTTTGGGATAACCTACAAAGTAGCACTTGTCTGATTTGGATTAGGTTTGTAACCTTTTACACGAGCCCCATATTCCAAATGTTATGAAAAGATATAACATGGTTGGGCGTACCATACCATGCTGTCATTTCAACAGACCCGATGGAGCTCTTTTCAGTGTAAAAGCCGCAGTCTCTAAAGCATCACCTTTTAAAAGGGATAATGGCAAATTTATTTATGTCATCTTTGATCTTACCATGTCATAAATGGTTCGATTACATATTCACGGACTTTCCACTCACAGTGGTGTTCCGGGAGGTGTAAGTTATGAAACTCTTTTCACAACTCATCAGACATTCGCTAAACTTGTAACTCAAATATTTCTTTCTGCAATCGAATTGTAGAAACATAATTTTCTTGTTATAATAACTTCTACTTCATATTTGAAAACCTTTCGAATGATTTCAAAAGATCCAGACTTACGTCTCATCAAGTAAATATCCATATATCTACTTGAGTCATTTCTGAAGATAGATAAATCCACTACTTGCAACAACATTTATTGAACTACACACATCAAAATGTATGATCACCAATAAGTTTGTTGCTCATTCCTTATGGCCTGTGAACGGTATTTCAGTCACTTCACTTTTCGGAGGAAATTTGCAAGTGTCAGATGATTCAAAATCAAACGACTTCAAAATCCATCATAATGGAGTTTTCCATGCGGGTTTCTCCAATGTGACCAAATGCAGTGCCACACTTGTGTGGTATTCTTTTAGTCTTGCGACATTTAGTGTCAGTGTTATAGATGTATCATATTACCATCAATATTCATAACATACGTCCAATTTTGGATGGAAGCATGGCCCTCCATGTTATTCATAATACTGAACAACAATTGTTGTTTTATGAACAACTCTTTTGCAACAAACATTGTGCAATGGGCTAGAGTGTATGAAACTCTAAAATGAATTATGAAAGTAAACCCAGAGGTAATATATTATTATCAATATTCATAACATACATCTCATTCATAATGAAAGTATGGCCCTTATGTTATTCATAACATCGAACATCAAAAGTTCTCTTATGAACAACCTTCTTGCAAGATACCTTATGCAATGGGCTAGAGTTCGTGAAACTCTAAATGAATTATGAAAATGAATACAGACGGTAATACACCGATGGAAGGTATAGTAACATTTACTATGTTCCCTGCGTATACCTAAACCTCATTCCTGGCTAGTCTTTCAGGCCATAGTAGTTCTTACATCGAGTTGCAACAGAATGCAATCGAGCGGGTATCTTTGTGATTAACTCACAATACCCAAGAATTAGTGATTAACATGCTTAACCATAATTCCCAAGAACTATATCTTTGACCAGCCTTCTATACATAAAAAACTTGCATGACATTCATACATGAGCTGGATATTCCAGTCTTCTATCTTATTGCCTTTATACTTCTAACAGTTTAACTTTCAGTATTTCTCCTACTCTCAGAAGAAGCACCCAACTTAAGAGTGGCGTTAGCCCCGGACTTCCTAGGTGTGTAAGTCACACTAACACCCTTCGGACACTTCCTTTCTCTTTAAGTTGTTGTTTTATTCACTTTTCATCATATGACAGGCGTTCTACTGGATCCCTCTCTTATCAGTCTAATGCATAGTAAACTCCTTTACTAATAGTTTGCAAACAAACATTGCTTTGGATATCTCATATCTTTTAGCCTTTGTCTGTCTCTGAAAATGATTTTCAGATTCCATGAATATCACATAACTATCCAAACTTTCGAAGTTCAGGTCTGATGGAAGCAAACATATTGCACTTGACTGAAACGGAATTCTAGCTTTTGGATCGAAGGACGAGAGTAACATGATCCATAGCATAAGCGAGAGAATACCGAAAGTATGCGATAGGACAAAGTCCTTCTCGGCACTCTGGAGGACAATCCTCACATTACGTTACCAACCGTAAAGATTTAACCAGATATTTAACAGCTATTCAATTTTAATAGGGAAGGTGGAAATGCGAGCCATTATTCTACAACTATTATGCAAATCACACTTAGACAGTGTTCAAAATTAATTGCACTAAGATTTAAACAAGTTAATTCAACAGTGCTCTCCCACTCAAATCAATATCTCTCATAATTGATTGTGAGCGATTCAAGATCCATATTACAATTCAACGCCAAGGATGTGTCCATCTCAAGTGACGAAAATTGCAATCGGTAGGCCAACTTGCCAATCACATCTCTATGTGACTCTTGTTCATCTTTCGATGGGCGTGTTCCGAGCTCAGGACGCTCCTCCAGAACGTCAAGACAACCAAGTGATCTTGCTGCGAGGTCTCAACTCACCCACCTCACACTTCCCTAATCGTTCGCACCCATGTGTCCATGTGATGCCCCGAAAAGTTAGGTGCCGTGACGGTGCTACACTTGGGAGAACACTAACTACTTGATATTTTTGTGAGAGATCACCCTAATAAAAGCGACTACCGCGCAATCAAGAAGGGTGCAACATAAGGGATAAACATCTCAGGCAATTCATAATAGCATGATATGGTATAGCCCTTTCTGACGGAGAAGTCTTGTATTTCTTCGTCTTCGGCATTCGCGTCGGTGTTCACCTTTGCGAAGATTGCCACCACCTTGTCGATGCACCAGATAATATTGCTATCTCTATAGCTAATAAAATAATGCATTACAACAAGGTTGACACGCAGGTCATTTAAAGTGCAATCATATGGCTCCAGCCATCATGCCGAATCATGACACGCAGGTCAATAAATTTACATTATATAGTCATCTCATACATAATCAAATTATTATGAGCACTGCCATACCACATCATATGCACATGCAAACCCTCCTGCAAAACCAAGTTAGACGTCTCTAATCGGTTCATGCAAAAACTTGTTTTACGTGGCTTCTAAGGTTTCGAAACAAACCGAAGCTACCAACGTCCATCATCAAGTATGATAATTCAAGTCGCTAGATTAACTTTCCAGGGTGTATGAAAACCGAGATAATAAAATCTCGAGCCCCATACTAAACTTCGTCATACGCATGACCCCCGTGCAGATCATATCTGCATTGCCCTTTTGTCTGCGAAATTTCATCTTTCCTTTTAACTACGGTGGAATTCAATGAACTGTTAGCACTTCGTTGATTAATCAGGATCGCGGATTGCCAGAACTTTGAAACTCCACCATACTGTTATCAAGATCAGAAATATGCAAATTCCAGGGAAGCAACAAGAACATCGGGTAACAGATTTCATCTGCTACCCGCACAAATAATTTTCAGTAATAGAACTCATCTACTACCTAATTATATTGTGCAACACCCATACATCTCTATGTATTCTAGATCGCAACCTGCATCTACGCATAGCACGGCTCATGAAGCCACTGTAGGGTAACGCAGCAGAAAACAAAAATTTTCCGCCCTACGCACCAGCCCAGGACCACTATGGAGACTGCATACAAGGTTTGATCATGTCCGTTACCGACTCGTAGCGCAGCGGAAGTAGAGTCGATGACGATCGGCGGTGCAGATCCCCGCAGCTAGGATTTACAACCTCCCAACCGCGAGGATGTATACCCTCGTCTTCCCTTCGGACAGCCCTCCGGGAGGCGGTCGAACAGTCCCCCGGACGATGTCGCGGACAGCCCTTCGGGAGGACCTTCGAAACTCGAATGGTCACTCGGGCAGCCCTTCGGGAGGACTCACAGAACTCGGACCGTCACTTGGACAGCCCTTCGGGAGGCACTCTCGAACAGCCCCTCGGGCACTAAGATCGAAACTACGACCTCTCTACAGAGTTGCACACATACGGTGTCACCTATCCGGCAGGGCTTCGCCGTCCAGAACTAGTTCCTGCCGGAACCCAGACAGCCTTTCGGCTCTACGAAACTCTTTTCGTGGGAGGGAGAGAGAAGCCAGATAACATCTTGGCATGTGTATGAGAGCAAGGGATGGGGAGAATGGCAGCCCCTTCTCCTCCTTTTATAGGCCAAGGCAAGGGGTGGGGTGGGATGTTGAAATACCAAAATACCCAAGCTTTATGTCACACATGAAAGGGCATAATGGTAACACAAGGGGGGCACCAAGGGGACACCACCATGGCAGCCCTTGGGCCGGCCCACACCTTGTCTCCCCATGGGGAAGGGCCCCCCCAACAAGCCACCAACATGTCTCCATGAAACATGCATGCTCCCTAGACAAAAAGTCACCAAACATGCAACCCCCGATTCGTGGGATCTTGTCCCCTCGCGCTGAGAGAAGATGTTTTCCGCGAAACTTTTTCTGAAAAATTCCAAAAAGTCCCAGAACATTTTCGGCACCCTCTAAAATTATTCTGGGCATGATCCGAAACATTTTCGATGCGGTGGTTTTCATCAGCGGAAAGCATTAACAGCGGTTACGGCAGTTTCGGAACATTTCCGGTTTTTCTCTCCGAAAATTCCCAGAAGTTCCCAGACCAATTCTGGCATCCTCTGAAAATTTCCAGGCGGTGCCGAAACCCTTTTTGACCAAATAATATATTCCGACACAACTTTTCGGTTTTACCGAAACTCTTTCGGTGTTCTCTCTCTCGGAACTCTTCCGTTGTCTCCGAAACATTTTCGGTGACTTTCTCTCAGACTCCCTGTCTAGCGTTCAACAGATAGATGACCCTTAAGCGTGTGACCCTATAGGTTCGGTGAAGTATAGACATGACCGGAACACTTTCTGATCAATGATCAGCATCGGAGCCGTGGACACCCATATTGACCCCTATACCCACACGAATGAATATTCGAGTGAACCTCCAGTTGCCGTGTGCTATTCCTGTTGCTTCGCGATATGTTACAAATACCCAAGGTGAGACATGTTGGCATTCCCGTGGATCAACAACTTGTCCACTATGCTAGTTACCTCGTTACCGGTATTGTTCTCTTTTCTCGTTACCGTGTTCCGGCATCCCCGTGATCAAATCACAAAGTGTCTGGCCAGACGATGATGGATACCGTAACACCGAGAGGGCCCAGAGATATCTCTCCATCGCCGGAGGAGCAAATCCCAATCTTGAGCTATCAAGTTACTTGACATACTTTTCCATGAACCCGTAAGCCGCCGTAATAGCCACCCATTTACGGATGACGTTTAACAAACCCCAAAGTTCATGAAGCAAGCATGAAGAAACTCGATACTCTCATGGTCTAAGGAATTATGCAAACATTAACCATCTCTGCGTTATTAACCATTAACTTGTGACGAATGTATCTCATAGCATAACATCAATCGGGTCGATTCAACACAAATTTTCTTCTAACATTTGTGCCCTCAAAGTTGCTGGCATAGACATCCCTATGATTGGGAAAACATAATCATCATGCAACACTTGAGCTAGTCTTAGAGGCATGACTAGGAATATATTTTACCGTTTATTATTCCACACGTGCACATGGGTTTTCCCCAGAGCCTTTATGGATATACGGGCTCGGGAACCACAGCAGTTATAGCATGGAACATAAACCTAATTATGAACACGGAGATAAATAATAACATTTATTATTGCCTCTAGGGCATATCTCCTACACCACCATTACCATCATGGAGCCCGCCGGAGAGCCACCCATATGGACCGCCATCCGGGGCCGCCGCCCCAGCGTCCATGTCCGAGAATCCGCTAAGGATCGCTAACACGAAGTCCCAACCACGGTAGAAAGAGTAAAAGGTACCTCCTTTCACTCCTAACCCGGCATCAACCCCCAAGCCTGGGTCGACACCTCCACCGTAGGAGGCGTCCACGCCTGTGTCCCCAGCCAGTCTCGGTGGACTGGAAGGGACACGACTCCGTGACCACAGACGACCATCGCCGAGCAAGCTCCCACAACGTCATGCCCGTGGTCGCGGATATCGAGTCAACCGACCATGAAGCGGAGTCCCAACAACCATCGATGCCCGCCGCACCAGCGAGGAGGAGGATCTCGTCACCCACGAGCACCACCCAGACCATGTCTAATCCCACCTACCCGGAGCAAGAGCTCCGACCCGCCATGGATCCAAACCTGTCCACCCGAGCGCAAGCCCTAGGTCCGAAGCCGCCATCATCACGCGAGTAGCCGGTGCCACCATTGGCACCAAGCCAACCCCACGCTTTGTCAGCCCTTCAACAGGAGAAGGGGAACCACCACCACGCCCATGCGCCACCAGCAGAGACCAGGCAGCCACCACTGCACCACCATGGCAACCACCACGGGAACCACCCCCATGCCCCTGCGCCACCAGCAGAGACCAGGCATACACCACCGCACCACCGGCCAACCTGGCCACCGACATGGAATACAGAGTTGCAAAGAAGAAAGACATCCGCCAAGGAGTCGCAAGCATCATCGTCATTATCGTTTGCCTTGAATGGGCGACTCCGACTTCACCATAGAGCTCCATCATCGAAGCCAACCCACAAACAGCTGCAGAAACCACGGCGGCACATAACAACAGATGGCCACATGCGCAAGCAACCGACAACTCTGACTTTGACGATGAGCATCGCAAGCGAAATATGCAGGATTTGCGTCGACCGTGCCCTCCGCAAGCGACCACCGAGTGCCTATCATTGTCACCACTTGGACTGTCCAACGCAGCTCCGACTCAAAAGCAACCACGGAAGAGCACCTTGGACACGCCAGGAAGAACCGACTACCGAAGCCCACACCACGACCCAAGCTCCTCTCGACGCCATCATCATTGTCAAACAGAAACTAGCGCCCCGCCTTAGCAAACCACACATCGAAGATTCTGCCCATCTACGGCGAAGATGCCGCCATCTACCGGTCTCCCGGTCATAGCCAGCTCTGAGACGATGCCACCAAGGAGGAGAAAGACGTGAAGACGCCTCCATAGCCCGATCTAGCGGATCTGAGGTTTTCCTCCGGAGCTAAAGCCATGGGGAGAAGGAGGAGCACACCTCCACGATGACGCTTCCAAGAAAGATCACGGCACCCGCAAGCGCCGCCGTCGCCGGCTCCGAAGAAGACCGGAGCAAGGATTTCTCCCGAAGATGACCACCTGCAGCCACCGACCGCTGCCCATCAACCACCACCTACCAAGGTCGACCTCACTCTGGCCACGGGATTCCACGATCCACCACGACCAGACACGCACCACCCCCCGGTCATAGCCGCCGTCCACCCACCACGACCATCACCACCGCATCCACCAATGACGCATCGCAAAGCGCAACGCCCAGATCGAAGAGCTAGCTCACACCAGATCCAGATCGGAGCCGCACGAGCGGAGCAGCAGAGTAGATGAGCAGCTCCTCCACCCACAACGCACCTCGCACTCCAGAGCAGCACAGCCGCCAGGCCTAGCAAATTGCTAGGCATGCCGCACACCAGCCACTGCCGCGCCCGGCCTTCGATCCGCACCTAGCGCGCGCATCCGGAACCGAGCGCCGCCGCACGCACGCACGCCGTCCACACCCGGGCCACGCCGGGAGCCTGGATCAAGGCCGCCGCCCCGTGGCCCATCCATCGCTCGCCGCTGCAAGCTCCCCCTCACGAGCCATGCCACAGGAAGAAGAGGCCCCGCCGCTGCTGGATCCGTGCGGGCTTCGCCCGGCATAGCACACCGGCGACGGCGAGGGGGGGCGGGTGAGTAGGGCGCACGGTGGAAGGGGGCCTGAGTCGTCGCATGTGTCGCCCTGAAGCGACGTGAGCGGACAGAAACCGTAAAACTATTGCTCGACGGATTTGAGGTCAAAAAAAAGAGGAAGAAATTACCGTATAGCGCACCATACAATTGTCTTGTCGGTCAATGGCAGCAGGTGTTATCTTTTCTTTTTTAACATGCAGATACTTTTCTATTGAATTTAGTTTGTAGCATGCAGATGCTTCTTAGCTTTATTAGTAAAATTACCGTAGAACTATTGCTCAACTGCTTCGCGGTCAAAAAAAGAAGAAATGAAACACTGCCAGTATATTTCCCGTCTTTTTATTGAATGCAAGGCAGGTCCATCCTCCATCCATCCTCCTCCGCTCGCATGCCCGGAATGGAATCGGGGAGGGAAAGGAGGGGCGGAGAACCAACCGGAGATGATGAAATCGAGTCACGTCCCCTCACATCATACCATACCATACACATCAAGAACAAGAAGCTCCGACATAGTGCACCAGACAATTGCCTCGATCGTCACGCATTTTTTAATGAAGTATGTGTGTGATGAGTAGTACTGTTCAACTCATCAGTCATGAACAGATAAAAGTCTAGCCTTGTCTGTGGTGACAAAGCTCTGAACTCCTCACCGATCGAGTGTAAAGAAAAGCATGAAAATATATACTTGCTTAATTAATTGGAGTCTCGATCGCTAATATTGTTTGAAAAGCAGGGATGGGATGGAGCTAATAGAACGTTGTCACTTAAACTATGGATGGTGCACTCCTGATTGCCCTGACACCTGCTAGCTGCACCCCCTCTCGTTTTGCCTATGCACCATGGTACGTAGCTTTGTGTGGCCGACATGCATGATCGACACGATAAAAATATGCAAAGTAGAAAAGAGACAGAGACGAGAGATCGATCAATGCCACAGTACTGACGGCAATGGCGCGCTGTTGAAAACCGTTGGTGAAGAAGCTAGCTGTCGAAAACCAAAAGAACAGCAGAGTAGAACCGTTGGTTGATTTGCACTCGAGTCGAGAGCGCTTATCTATACATGTCTTCCCCTCCCCTCATACACCATACACACAATGAGTCAGTCAGCCACACACAACAGCACCTCAACGACGAGAAGCTCCCCCTCGTTCAATGTTCATGGCATGGTCGGCACGGACAACGGTGACGATCGAGCTCCCCGACGACGAGGAGCCGGCGGGCATCAGCATGGACATACGCCTACTGCCTCTTCCTTCCTTTGTTGATGAGGTCGTTCAACTAGCAAAACACGGTGAGCTTCCCCCTGCGCGGTGTCCGCCCTCTTCCTTCCTTTCTTGCTTGTCTGACTTTCCTTTTATGATTTGTACCTCGCTGGCTGGCTGAGCTCTCTGGCTTTCATGTCATTTTTAGCAAAATCCAATAGGATTTATTACACGATGACAATGTTTCCAGGTGGTGCAAGAAGGGTGTGTGGAACGCCGGGCGCTGCATGAAGGCCGGGTAGCCAGGGCCCACCATGCCCACCTAGCGAGGAAGGGCCACCTGGCAACCGAAGAGGCCAGGGCCCGGCGGGACCTCCGGGGCCCACAGGGTGGCTTGTATCAACTTGAACCTTCGGACTTGGTCATGTGTGGTTTGGCCAACCACAGGATGCAAATGTTATCCCACACTCTGTGGTTTTTGATCAATAAAGTTTAGGCCATTCACCCTAAAAAAAAAGTGACTGCCTCTAATTACACAAAACCCCAACCTTTAGTTCATTTCCTTATTTTTTGGGTTCGGATTGGTTTGTAGTTGTACCAGGAAGAGTGAGCCACAAACACGCTGCATCTTTCCCCTACATCGGCCAGATCACTGATCAGTCCACAGATGCACTGAGGGACACAGTGACGTCTCTCACAACTGTAACTCCAAAGATTCCTCAGCCATTCACTCTGAACTTGTGTCTGGTCATCATCCATATGATGATATGATATGGGGGTCATCCAGCAGGCACAAGAGATCAAGTTGTGAGATGCTGCGTGACATCTAGTGACATGGTGAGGAGACGGTGTTCACGTCAGCCGGCGATGGTGGCCGTCTTGCTTGGGGATCATGAGACCGAACATTCCATTCTTCCTCTTGTACAGGATGTTCACCTCCCCTGCATTGGTAGCTCGGACAGTTTAGTTTGGTCTAGTTCCGACTAGTTCAGTTGCAACCAATCAAGTGCAACTGTGAATTTAATTATGTAACTAACTAGTACCTGTCTGCTCGTTCATGAGGAAGTCGAGAGTGGCCCTGACGGTGAGGGCCACTCTCAAATTGAAGGTGGAACTAAACTACACAAGAGTCGGATTTCATGACCGAAATGTCTTGTCCAATGATCCCTACCATGGTCGTTTAGGAATGCCCACAATGTTTAAACCCTGGTTGCTCATAGCGTGGTCATGAATCAGCTTGAGTACCAATTTTCTTCATTCGTCAGCTTGAGTTATAGATAGGGACTTCACAAAGACACAAATGGACACTATCAAGAACATGTTGCGAGCATCGTGCTCAAGAACAAAGACACAAAGTGGGCAAAACATCAGTTATAGATAGGGACTTCACAAAGAAACGATGATCAGTTATAGTTACACGCCAGTGCCTACTGTTTCGTGTCCATCCACCTAGCTCAGTACCTTGCATCACGTCACAGAGGCAAGTATTAACCAATGCAACTCCATGATCCACACTGTCTGGCCATGATGCGAGTTGACCAGTGACCGCAGATATTTTGTTAATACAAAAGGTAACACGACTAAACCCTGCAAGTCAACTTCGTCGGCCACCCCATACATGTATGGAAGAACCTGCATGCCGCGTACAGCGGCAGTTTCAGTGTCAACCGTCTCACATGCCACACAACATGCAAAATACTAGAAGAACCTACACCAACTAGCCATTCCTGCGTCTCAGACTCTCAGCAACTCCCGTTTAACTCTACATACCTGCGGAAGAATTGATGTCAGCTCAAATAAAAACAATTTATCATACTCTCGCACGTAAGGACATTTTTTATGATTCCAACAATAAACATTAAGCCTACAACTGTGCAAATTATACAAAATATCCAAAGCTAACGGGTAACAGAAATAGAGGTAGGAACAATTTACTATGTGCTGGCGCGTGGCGCAGCCACTATGCATAACAAACAGTGCTAGGTCGCATCATAAACTACTCCAGTAATCAGTGGCTCAACGCCTCCATCAGAGGCAAAAACTAAACTTCCAAGATTGTCAATTCGTTCGGGATTTACTTTGTGCATCGTGTACATATCATAGGCTCACAAAGCACAAAGGTGAAAATGTTTGGTATCAAACTTGAAGGCATGTTTTTCACAAATGATGACGAGCTAGATAGTTTAGAAACTAATGAAATTCATGCACTAGAAACCTAAAGAAAATAAACAATGCATCATCTTATAAATTGAGAAACCAAACAAAAAAGGTATCCACACGAAAAAATGATAAATTTACCTCACCTGTTCAACCAACATAGCACATTGGGAAATCTCATGCGCTCACAGCTTCAGATCCAAACATTTCCACCCAACTTCCCTGCCTACAAGCAAAAGAAGCCCAATAAACCAATGAAAGTTAAAGGAAAAGTTAAATCAATGGAAGGTATATGTACAAATAGTTATGTGTTCATGTAACTGGATGGGGGAGTAGCTTTTGTCACAAGCACAGTAAGTGAAGCCACATCCATTGTCAGGTGCAAGATAGAATGATAACAGCCCTTTACCAAGACATACTAAGAATGTTTGATGTTCAGAGAAAATGCACTGATTCAGAACCATTCTCGAGAGAGCGTGTACCAAACTACCAGTGATGTCCAATGGGCCAAAATAAAATGCATGCTGTTATGAATTGGTGATTAGTATCAAGATAGATGAAGATAAACATTAGCGCCCTTCATGGGATGTGCACTGAGTGTTTGTATCGCGATCCTCGATCGTTCGTCCTAGGACGGCTGTAACTGACTTCCTACCTTTTCAATGAAAAGAAACGCAAAGGTCATTTGCGTTTTCTCGAAAAAAAACATTAACTTGCATGAAAATTTATTGAATGGAAAAAGCATAACAAGCTTTATGAATCCAAATGCGCCAATCAGTTAACTAGTTCACATAGCAGTTGGTTTCACTATGTTTTCTTATTGGCCAATTTCCAATTGTTAGAAAACTCCTGATGAAAAGATCATTGCAAGCACATAATTGTAGTTAGCTTAGCAATGGCCAGTAGTTATACTCCTATTTTAGCTTTTATGCATGGACTAGAGTTTAAAGAACGTAGTAACCCAACTTGAAGAGGTAATCAAATTCTAAAACTCCCGTGTGGACATGCTAGAGGAAAGAACACTTGAATTATTATATGGATCAAACAACACTCTCTTGTCAACTCTAAGCGCCGAGATAGCATCTGGAAAGCAGCACGTTAAACAGTACTCGACTAGTGAATCAGCCAATCACAAAGCCTACTATTACATGATCTAACAATTGTCCTCTAGCATTGAGAGGATGCAAAATCGACCCTGCTGAGTTCAGTTTTACAACTCAAAACCCATGTGGTTGCAGCACTTTCAAAGAGAAAACAGATTAATCCCAAGCTAACACAACACAGTATATATACTAGTGCCTTGATCCACATGGGAAAACAACTAACACACTCCAGAATATTAAAACCAGAATAGAAAAACAGAATTCCAGAACAAATATGCTGATGCACAACATATACCTATGCAATGGCAAGGATGCAACTTTAATAACTTTCTTGATATTATTTGTACATAGCAAACATAAGTTCTCACGCTTGCCAATCCCTGATACACAGCAGATAGATGTAGGAAATCATGAACAAATTTCCAACGCACCAACAAAATAACAGCAATTAAATTCCCATATGATGAAAGCCCTACTCCTTGGAAGCGGAAGCGGGAAGGGGAAGAGCCAAAGCAGGCGCCGACGAATCCCCCGGTTCCAGCATGCCCCCCATTGCGGCGGCTCGGGATTTGAAGAAGCCGAGGAGCCGATCGCCAGTCTGCTTCAAGTACATCTTGTAGACGGCGAAACGCTCCTTGCGGGAGGCTAAGGCCGCGCCGGAGGCATACTCGGAGATGGCAGCGAAGGACTCGGCCTCGATGGCCGCGGCGGCGCGCCTGGCCTCGGGCTCCGGGACGGCGCCGTAGTGCAGGCAGTAGAGGCTGGGCCCTGCCAGCTTCTACAGGAGTATGCGCACCTTGGAGTCGCGCGAGTCCTGCGATGGCGGCCACGAACACATAGGATGCAGCGACGGATCGAACCCAGGCGGCAGGGTGGACGCGCGAGATTTGAGGGCGGCAAAGCGATCGGCGGCTCTGCGGCGGCCCTCGGCAGCAGCGCTGCGGGAATAGGGAGCGACGGATCTGCTGCGGTTATCGGCGGCGGTGCTGAGGACAAGGCGAGAGCGAGATAGGCGGCCCGACATCGCTCGCAGGCGCCGCTCGTGAGGGAGAAAGATGAGAGCTCCTCTCCGGCGCCCTCAGCGCCGCTTAGGCAAGTGGGCGCTCGAAGGCGAGCCATAGTGGGCCGGCCCAAGATCGGTCGCGTCCAACACCATGTTAAAAAACCAAACGCAAAAAAAACATATAATCACCACTATTATTGTGCGGCAGATGGGATTCGAACCCGCACGCAAACGTTTACAGGCTTAACACATTTACCACTGCACCGCAACCAATCTCACGTCCAATAAGTGAAACCGGAGCCATTTTATCGTTGTTTCAGTCCCAGTTAGGATTTTTCGAAAAAAGAAAACATAAATATGAAACAGAATTCACGAATATTCATAATGTTCATCGATTTTTAAAAATGAATTCACGAATTTCCCATCTAAGGTTCACAAAATCGAAAAACGTTCACTAGATTTTGAAAAAAGTTCATGAATTTGAAAAACGTTCACTGAATTTTTAAAGAAAAGATCACGTATTTGGAAAAAGTTCATCAATTTTGAAAAAAAAAATCATGAATTTGAAGAAAGTTCACCGGATTCTGAAAAAAAGTTCATCGAATTTGATAAAAGAAGTTCATGAATTTGAAAAAAGTTCATCAATTTTGAAAAAACATTCAAGGATTTTCAGAAAAAGTTCACGAATACAGAAAAAGTTCATCAAATTTGAAAAAAGTTCATTCGATTTGCAAAAAAGTTCATTGAATCTGAAAAATGCTCATCGAATTTGAAAAAAAGGTCATCACAAATGAGAAAAAGTTCATCGGATTTGAAAAAAATTGAACGAAATAAAAAAAGTTCAACAAAAGTAAAAAAATCAAATTTGAAAAGAAGTTCATCGATTTTGCAGAAGAAATTCATGAACAAAAAAAGTTTCTCAAATTTGATAAAAGAAAGGGAAAAAGTGACAGAAAAAAGGAAAAAACAAGTAGAAAAGAGAAAAGCGTTGAAGCATGTCAGTAATCACAAAGAGGTCTAGTGGTCGATTGGTTCTCGCGTCGTGCCATAAACTGCTAGTCGCGGGAACGAATCCCAGCTCGCTCTCTCTTTTTGCTCTTCAGAACTGAAGAGAGCAAGTCAAAATGGGCCGGCCCATACGTGTGAGGGGGGTGTGCGCCCGTTAGGAAAATGAACAGTAATGGGCGCTGAAGGCGCCGAATAGGATTTGGCGAGAAAGATGGGGTTCTGTGGGTGGCGGCGGCAGGGCAATTTTTTTTAGAGAGACGCTATTTATCGCGTAGGCCGACGGTTGGAGAGCGCCTCCCAAGCGCAGGCCGGTTCGGGAACTGGCGCCCACGCAGACGCGGCTGCGGCCCAGTAGACTTGGCCCCCTTTCCTCGAATTCTTGCACATTTTTTATGAAATCATGAACATTTTTTGAATTTTGCAAACATTTTTTTTGAGACTCCTGAACATTTTTTGAGTTCAGAAAAAAATTACGAGTTTCACCATCATCTTTTGAATTCAGATATTTTTTTCAAATTTGTGAATATGTTTTCAAAATCCTTAACATATTTTTAAAATCATGAACATTTTTTGAATTTTGCAAACATTATTTTCGAGACTCATGAACATTTTTGGTATTCGCAAACATTTCCTAGAGATTCATGAACATTTTAGGAAATCATGATCATTAGACTTGTCTCTCTTTGCTCGCTCGCTCCCTTTGCTCATTCGTTTGATCCTTGTTTATGTTTCCTCTCGGCTATGATGTGCTGCAAATTCAGGAAGAAAGGACAGCCATCCTGTTTTGCGATTTTTAAAAATGTTCAACTTCATGAAGGATTTTTTTTAATTCATGAACATTTTTTAAAATTTTGAATATTTTATGAATTCTTGAACATTTTTGCAAGAATCATGGACATTTTTAATTCAATTTTTTTTTCAAATCCTCTGACATTTTTACAAATTCAGAAACATTTTTTTAAATCGTAAAGACTTTTTTGAAATCTTGATCTTTTTTGGAAATCGAGAACATTTTCTAAAAATTCACAAACATTTTTTGTACAAATTTACGACATTTTTTCGAACTCACGAACATTTTTTATATTCAAGTACATTTTTTGAATTCTTGAAGATCTTGGAATTTTTTTTGTTTGAAATATTGCACATTTTTTAATTAAGCAAAAAAGAAAACAGAAAAAAAAAAGGAAAAGGGGCGCCGGCCCCATACATGGACGGGTCCAAATGTTGGTTATTGAAGCGTAGATCAAATCACCCGAGCAACCACGTACGTGCAAAAGCTAGCAAGCAAGCAAGCTAGCAGCTTGATTGATTTTGTAGCTAGCTAGCACTACGTGCACGCTTACAGGATCGATACGAACTTGGATCGACAGAGTGACTCTCTTGGCGGAACTCTCGGAAACTTGCGAACGTATAAACTGAAACTTGCCTATATGAATGTTACATATAGGAAGAGAATTACATTATGAACTTGACTTCTGAAACTTTAATTGATTAATAGATATAATATAAATTTTGACAGACTTGAATGAGTGATAGTTGGTGTAAAATTAAATGTATGCAGTTGTTATAAAATTTTAGAGTTAACTTATGCACTAGTATAGTAGCGCATGAATGTATTTGTTAAGTCACTTGTATCAGTAAATAATTTTTCTGTCTGTTTAACTGCTTAATTCTGTCACTCTATTCAAGTTTATTTGCCATGTTTGGATGAGGAAGCTATACGGGCTTTGTCATATTTTCAGCAGCCAACGGTACAACGCGCTCTCTTCATAGGGTCTTGTTTGCCAGCGATCGCGTTGGCTGGCAGCTAGGGCTTGTAGCGCTAGCGTACGAAGAGATGGCGATGCTAATGCCTTGCAGAAATAGAGGGAAGATTGAGCATGGGGAGGGTATCTTTGACCTTTGCATTGCGCTCAACAACTTTCGTGATGACATGGTTCGGCGACAGCGATCGGCTGCACACGAGGGGGCTCGGATGGCTCTGCCACACCTCAAGGTGTATCAGAAGGGTATGTGCCTCCATGTCATCATGTAAACGGAATCTAATCTAGCTCTCCTCTTTCTTCTAGGAGGTTTGTACGCACGGCTTCAGAGTATAGAAGTGTCACAAGTACGAGGAGGTCTTATGCATTTCGTGAAGGGTTGGCTGGATTAAATGTTTATCGTGTAATCTTAGCAGGCAACGGTTTTAATGAAAGGTTGTTTCGGACTCGCTGACTATAGCATTCTGCACCTGGATGCTTTTATTTTGCGCTCTTATGTTGTCTCAATGATAATGGAATCCGATCCTATTTTACCATCGTAAACTGAATGTTTGTGTTTTTAAAACTCTCCCGGTTGCTTCACTGTTAAGGTGCTGCCTTTCGTTTTCTCATCATTTGGAGATGCTCTAGGAATGATACGCTGTTATTTAAGGTGCAACAATCAATTGCCCCTCCGATGGTGAGTGGCATGTAGGTTTACCCGACACGGAGCTTACTCTAGAGTCATCTTCACGTGTGGTTGGCAACTTAATAGGAGATCGAGGAGGTTGACCAGTTCAGCCAATAATGCAGTTACAAGTAGGACATGTTTTGGTGCTAGCGACCAATTCCCTGACTGAATTGAGATTAGACTGAGTGGAACTTGTCCAGGGTGAAATTAAACAGAGCAGGAAAAGCATCTTCGAATATTTGATTGTGGCACCAATGATCTCACCACAAAGAAACCATGTCCGAGCTTGCACTTCGTGCTAGCATCGAAGGACCATGTAATTGCTGGGATATCTTCCCGAATACGAAGTTTTCTATGTTTTTCTATGTATCCTTTGTATGAGAAGCAACATAGATGGCGAGAGCAGGCAAGAGCCGGTGACCAGCCATTGCTGCACGGCTGAGACACACACTTCCAGACTGTGTTGGGAAGCGAAGGGTACTGATCTGGCAGTGGCATGACGCACTCGCGTCCATCGAAGTAGGCCCTCGGGAATGCCCAGCCACCCGAGAAGCTGAAGTCGCTCGGGTCTTTCTCCAATAACATCGCCGTCTGCATGTTCCCGTCCCCAGCAGCATCTCGTTCTAGTTCTTGATACCCCAGAACATCCTCGTGTCATCCACAAACCACACATTTCATACCCACTCTTGCTTCTTAGTATTATACTGCTAGTTAATCTAGTCGAAGATTGTGTAGGGTAGGGGGCTATTGCCCCTCTGCCCTATTGAAGCTCCGCCACTGGTGTGCTTACTAGTTACTAATGGTGTCGTACTAGACGAGGGCTGGTGTGCTTACTAGTTACTAATGGTGTCATACTAGACGAGGGCAGGTAGAAGAGCTGCGTCAAGCTTCGGAGGATGGGGTGCCGCACCACGAGGTTCCAGTCGCTGTAGTTGCTGGCCACGTCGTAGTTCGTGACTGTCGCCTTCACCCTCCAATACCCCGGTAGTTCTGCTTCACGTGCCAGTGTACCCGGATCGGGCACATGTGCTCCGTGCACCGGATGGCCGGCACCGGTAGATCACTGGTGATGATAGGCAGTGCAAGGTCTTGGATTGCTCGCCGCCGTTGAAAAACGGGATGAACATGTGCATGTAGACGTGAATCAGAAAGATGGCAACAATTCAGACGAATGCAGAGTGTGGCAGGATGTCATGTGGCTTTGTATGTGGCACTAAGGCGCCGAGGGAGAGTTTGCACGGCCGCAACTGCCCGACAGGCACCCGACGCTTGTGCTGTTGTAGAAGGCCGAGAGGAAAATGTAGCAAGACGGCGATGGACATCCCTAAACTACGAGTATGAGTAGATATCATTGGCAAGAAGAAAGAATCAAATGCTTAAGCAAAACTTGTTCATGCCGCTGCTTGTCGACCCTGGACCCCGTCGCGGGCACAATGGGATAGGTTGGGTCGACGCTCGTCTGCGCTGAAGTCGGAGAGGCTTGCTCGGAGATTAGGGATGATGATGACACCTTGGTGAGAACTTATGACAATGACACTTCTATGCTATCTTGATGAGATTCTCTTTAGAGAGATGTGTGTACGATATCCTATGCGTACTGCTCGGCAGACTGTAATGGTTTTCTGATAATTAACTCGGCAATTATCTCTTCCACTTGATTAATGGATGAGACAAATCTTTTACCTGTTTAAAAAATATCACCCGCGTAAGCAGAGAAGTTGAAAGCCCACAGATCACGAATCACCTATACAGAGAGGCTGAACCGTTGCAACTGACATTTGTTTTGTGTTTACTTCTAGTTTGATGCCATGTTTGGAATGGAGGAATTACAAAAACCAGGTCCTGCATTGAAAATATAATTTGTAATTTCTAAGCTGGCTTTCTTTATGGAGAGACTCATATGTCAACTTCAAACTTCACATTTGCTTCATACTCCCTCCGTCCGAAAAAAACTTGTCCCAAGCTTGTCCTTCAAATGGGTAGTGTCTAACTAAATAGTACAATCTGCTACCTACATCAGCTACCCATCGCTAGCAACAGATCCGAAGTGTTTCGATTGATTATCGTCAGGCTGGCTGAAATTGATGAGAAAGAAATGCAACACTCCTGGACAGAGAATTATCAGAATTGATTCCTTTTTTCTTTTTTGAAACGAAGCAAAAGACTTGTCATTTTAATTGAATAAGAAAACGAGAAATGCCCGGTTAATGGATGGAAAACAGGGCTAGAACCGATACAACCCAACCCATATGACATGAGCACCACCGGCCAACCTCTCGAAACAGGCTTTAAGCAACATCGAAAAGTACACGGCCGAACGATACAAGATGATGGGGTAGCCCCGTACAACGCCGATCCTAGGGTACCCGGATCACACCATGCTACCAAAGAAGAATACCGGAAGGGCTGAGTACAATGCCGCGCTACACCCTAACACACCTAAGCTCCACGGCAATGTCCTCAAGAGGGATAACGGCGCAAAGCATCGCTACTGCCGAGTCCAGCATGGACAAGAGTCTTCATCCGGAGCCCTGACACGGAAAGAAGCACCTTGACGACGTCTTCAGGAAGAGAGCGGCACCCGCGAGCATCGGCGGCGGCGGCACCAAAGCGCGAAGTTTTCACTAGGTAGCTCCCCTGTGCAACCACGAGGTCCTGAGAACAAGCGTGCCGAGACCAGCTCCCCAGGTCCAGATCGGGATGCCGTCATTGCCAATGACAAAGACGAACGCCTGAGCCACCTGCCGCCACCCCTCTCACCGCCCACACGACCAAAAGGGGTAGCCACCATTACCATCATGGAGCCCGCCGGAGAGCCACCCATATGGACCGCCATCCGGGGCCGTCGCCCCAGCGTCCATGTCCGAGAATCCGCTAAGGATCGCTAACACGAAGTCCCAACCACGGTAGAAAGAGTAAAAGGTACCTCCTTTCACTCCTAACCCGGCATCAACCCCCAAGCCTGGGTCGACACCTCCACCGTAGGAGGCGTCCACGCCTGTGTCCCCAGCCAGTCTCGATGGACTGGAAGGGACACGACTCCGTGACCACAGACGACCATCGCCGAGCAAGCTCCCACAACGTCATGCCCGTGGTCGCGGATATCGAGTCAACCGACCATGAAGCGGAGTCCCAACAACAATCGATGCCCGCCGCACCAGCGAGGAGGAGGATCTCGTCACCCACGAGCACCACCCAGACCATGTCTAATCCCACCTACCCGGAGCAAGAGCTCCGACCCGCCATGGATCCAAACCTGTCCACCCGAGCGCAAGCCCTAGGTCCGAAGCCGCCATCATCACACGAGTAGCCGGTGCCACCATTGGCACCAAGCCAACCCCACGCTTTGTCAGCCCTTCAACAGGAGAAGGGGAACCACCACCACGCCCATGCGCCACCAGCAGAGACCAGGCAGCCACCACTGCACCACCATGGCAACCACCACGGGAACCACCCCCATGCCCCTGCGCCACCAGCAGAGACCAGGCATACACCACCGCACCACCGGCCAACCTGGCCACCGACATGGAATACAGAGTTGCAAAGAAGAAAGACATCCGCCAAGGAGTCGCAAGCGTCATCGTCATTATCGTTTGCCTTGAATGGGCGACTCCGACTTCACCATAGAGCTCCATCATCGAAGCCAACCCACAAACAGCTGCAGAAACCACGGCGGCACATACCAACTGATGGCCACATGCGCAAGCAACCGACAACTCTGACTTTGACGATGAGCATCGCAAGGGAAATATGCAAGATTTGCGTCGACCGTGCCCTCCGCAAGTGACCACCGAGTGCCTATCATTGTCACCACTTGGACTATCCAACGCAGCTCCGACTCAAAAGCAACCACGGAAGAGCACCTTGGACACGCCAGGAAGAACCGACTACCGAAGCCCACACCACGACCCAAGCTCCTCTCGACGCCATCATCATTGTCAAACAGAAACTAGCGCCCCGCCTTAGCAAACCACACATCGAAGATTCCGCCCATCTACGGCGAAGATGCCGCC
>CM022302.1:67354237-67365740 GCA_011799875.1 Thinopyrum elongatum | reverse complement strand
AAGGTCTTGGATTGCTCGCCGCCGTTGAAAAACGGGATGAACATGTGCATGTAGACGTGAATCAGAAAGATGGCAACAATTCAGACGAATGCAGAGTGTGGCAGGATGTCATGTGGCTTTGTATGTGGCACTAAGGCGCCGAGGGAGAGTTTGCACGGCCGCAACTGCCCGACAGGCACCCGACGCTTGTGCTGTTGTAGAAGGCCGAGAGGAAAATGTAGCAAGACGGCGATGGACATCCCTAAACTACGAGTATGAGTAGATATCATTGGCAAGAAGAAAGAATCAAATGCTTAAGCAAAACTTGTTCATGCCGCTGCTTGTCGACCCTGGACCCCGTCGCGGGCACAATGGGATAGGTTGGGTCGACGCTCGTCTGCGCTGAAGTCGGAGAGGCTTGCTCGGAGAATAGGGATGATGATGACACCTTGGTGAGAACTTATGACAATGACACTTCTATGCTATCTTGATGAGATTCTCTTTAGAGAGATGTGTGTACGATATCCTATGCGTACTGCTCGGCAGACTGTAATGGTTTTCTGATAATTAACTCGGCAATTATCTCTTCCACTTGATTAATGGATGAGACAAATCTTTTACCTGTTTAAAAAATATCACCCGCGTAAGCAGAGAAGTTGAAAGCCCACAGATCACGAATCACCTATACAGAGAGGCCGAACCGTTGCAACTGACATTTGTTTTGTGTTTACTTCTAGTTTGATGCCATGTTTGGAATGGAGGAATTACAAAAACCAGGTCCTGCATTGAAAATATAATTTGTAATTTCTAAGCTGGCTTTCTTTATGGAGAGACTCATATGTCAACTTCAAACTTCACATTTGCTTCATACTCCCTCCGTCCGAAAAAAACTTGTCCCAAGCTTGTCCTTCAAATGGGTAGTGTCTAACTAAATAGTACAATCTGCTACCTACATCAGCTACCCATCGCTAGCAACAGATCCGAAGTGTTTCGATTGATTATCGTCAGGCTGGCTGAAATTGATGAGAAAGAAATGCAACACTCCTGGACAGAGAATTATCAGAATTGATTCCTTTTTTCTTTTTTGAAACGAAGCAAAAGACTTGTCATTTTAATTGAATAAGAAAACGAGAAATGCCCGGTTAATGGATGGAAAACAGGGCTAGAACCGATACAACCCAACCCATATGACATGAGCACCACCGGCCAACCTCTCGAAACAGGCTTTAAGCAACATCGAAAAGTACACGGCCGAACGATACAAGATGATGGGGTAGCCCCGTACAACGCCGATCCTAGGGTACCCGGATCACACCATGCTACCAAAGAAGAATACCGGAAGGGCTGAGTACAATGCCGCGCTACACCCTAACACACCTAAGCTCCACGGCAATGTCCTCAAGAGGGATAACGGCGCAAAGCATCGCTACTGCCGAGTCCAGCATGGACAAGAGTCTTCATCCGGAGCCCTGACACGGAAAGAAGCACCTTGACGACGTCTTCAGGAAGAGAGCGGCACCCGCGAGCATCGGCGGCGGCGGCACCAAAGCGCGAAGTTTTCACTAGGTAGCTCCCCTGTGCAACCACGAGGTCCTGAGAACAAGCGTGCCGAGACCAGCTCCCCAGGTCCAGATCGGGATGCCGTCATTGCCAATGACAAAGACGAACGCCTGAGCCACCTGCCGCCACCCCTCTCACCGCCCACACGACCAAAAGGGGTAGCCACCATTACCATCATGGAGCCCGCCGGAGAGCCACCCATATGGACCGCCATCCGGGGCCGTCGCCCCAGCGTCCATGTCCGAGAATCCGCTAAGGATCGCTAACACGAAGTCCCAACCACGGTAGAAAGAGTAAAAGGTACCTCCTTTCACTCCTAACCCGGCATCAACCCCCAAGCCTGGGTCGACACCTCCACCGTAGGAGGCGTCCACGCCTGTGTCCCCAGCCAGTCTCGATGGACTGGAAGGGACACGACTCCGTGACCACAGACGACCATCGCCGAGCAAGCTCCCACAACGTCATGCCCGTGGTCGCGGATATCGAGTCAACCGACCATGAAGCGGAGTCCCAACAACAATCGATGCCCGCCGCACCAGCGAGGAGGAGGATCTCGTCACCCACGAGCACCACCCAGACCATGTCTAATCCCACCTACCCGGAGCAAGAGCTCCGACCCGCCATGGATCCAAACCTGTCCACCCGAGCGCAAGCCCTAGGTCCGAAGCCGCCATCATCACACGAGTAGCCGGTGCCACCATTGGCACCAAGCCAACCCCACGCTTTGTCAGCCCTTCAACAGGAGAAGGGGAACCACCACCACGCCCATGCGCCACCAGCAGAGACCAGGCAGCCACCACTGCACCACCATGGCAACCACCACGGGAACCACCCCCATGCCCCTGCGCCACCAGCAGAGACCAGGCATACACCACCGCACCACCGGCCAACCTGGCCACCGACATGGAATACAGAGTTGCAAAGAAGAAAGACATCCGCCAAGGAGTCGCAAGCGTCATCGTCATTATCGTTTGCCTTGAATGGGCGACTCCGACTTCACCATAGAGCTCCATCATCGAAGCCAACCCACAAACAGCTGCAGAAACCACGGCGGCACATACCAACTGATGGCCACATGCGCAAGCAACCGACAACTCTGACTTTGACGATGAGCATCGCAAGGGAAATATGCAAGATTTGCGTCGACCGTGCCCTCCGCAAGTGACCACCGAGTGCCTATCATTGTCACCACTTGGACTATCCAACGCAGCTCCGACTCAAAAGCAACCACGGAAGAGCACCTTGGACACGCCAGGAAGAACCGACTACCGAAGCCCACACCACGACCCAAGCTCCTCTCGACGCCATCATCATTGTCAAACAGAAACTAGCGCCCCGCCTTAGCAAACCACACATCGAAGATTCCGCCCATCTACGGCGAAGATGCCGCCATCTACCGGTCTCCCGGTCATAGCCAGCTCTGAGACGATGCCACCAAGGAGGAGAAAGACGTGAAGACGCCTCCATAGCCCGATCTAGCGGATCTGAGGTTTTCCTCCGGAGCTAAAGCCATGGGGAGAAGGAGGAGCACACCTCCACGACGACGCTTCCAAGAAAGATCACGGCACCCGCAAGCGCCGCCGTCGCCGGCTCCGAAGAAGACCGGAGCAAGGATTTCTCCCGAAGATGACCACCTGCAGCCACCGACCGCTGCCCATCAACCACCACCTACCAAGGTCGACCTCACTCTGGCCACGGGATTCCACGATCCACCATGACCAGACACGCACCACCCCCCGGTCATAGCCGCCGTCCACCCACCATGACCATCACCACCGCATCCACCAATGACGCATCGCGAAGCGCAACGCCCAGATCGAAGAGCTAGCTCACACCAGATCCAGATCGGAGCCGCACGAGCGGAGCAGCAGAGTAGATGAGCAGCTCCTCCACCCACAATGCACCTCGCACTCCAGAGCAGCACAGCCGCCAGGCCTAGCAAATTGCTGGGCATGCCGCACACCAGCCACTGCCGCGCCCGGCCTTCGATCCGCACCTAGCGCGCGCATCCGGAACCGAGCGCCGCCGCACGCACGCACGCCGTCCACACCCGGGCCACGCCGGGAGCCTGGATCAAGGCCGCCGCCCCGTGGCCCATCCATCGCTCGCCGCTGCAAGCTCCCCCTCACGAGCCATGCCACAGGAAGAAGAGGCCCCGCCGCTGCTGGATCCGTGCGGGCTTCGCCCGGCATAGCACACCGGCGACGGCGAGGGGGGGCGGGTGAGGAGGGCGCACGGTGGAAGGGGGCCTAAGTCGTCGCATGTGTCGCCCTGAAGCGACGTGAGCGGACAGAAACCGTAAAACTATTGCTCGACGGATTTGAGGTCAAAAAAAAGAAGAAGAAATTACCGTATAGCGCACCATACAATTGTCTTGTCGGTCAATGGCAGCAGGTGTTATCTTTTCTTTTTTAACATGCAGATACTTTTCTATTGAATTTAGTTTGTAGCATGCAGATGCTTCTTAGCTTTATTAGTAAAATTACCGTAGAACTATTGCTCAACTGCTTCGCGGTCAAAAAAAGAAGAAATGAAACACTGCCAGTATATTTCCCGTCTTTTGATTGAATGCAAGGCAGGTCCATCCTCCATCCATCCTCCTCCGCTCGCATGCCCGGAATGGAATCGGGGAGGGAAAGGAGGGGCGGAGAACCAACCGGAGATGATGAAATCGAGTCACGTCCCCTCACATCATACCATACCATACACATCAAGAACAAGAAGCTCCGACATAGTGCACCAGACAATTGCCTCGATCGTGACGCATTTTTGAATGAAGTATGTGTGTGATGAGTAGTACTGTTCAACTCATCAGTCATGAACAGATAAAAGTCTAGCCTTGTCTGTGGTGACAAAGCTCTGAACTCCTCACCGATCGAGTGTAAAGAAAAGCATGAAAATATATACTTGCTTAATTAATTGGAGTCTCGATCGCTAATATTGTTTGAAAAGCAGGGATGGGATGGAGCTAATAGAACGTTGTCACTTAAACTATGGATGGTGCACTCCTGATTGCCCTGACACCTGCTAGCTGCACCCCCTCTCGTTTTGCCTATGCACCATGGTACGTAGCTTTGTGTGGCCGACATGCATGATCGACACGATAAAAATATGCAAAGTAGAAAAGAGACAAAGACGAGAGATCGATCAATGCCACAGTACTGACGGCAATGGCGCGCTGTTGAAAACCGTTGGTGAAGAAGCTAGCTGTCGAAAACCAAAAGAACAGCAGAGTAGAACCGTTGGTTGATTTGCACTCGAGTCGAGAGCGCTTATCTATACATGTCTTCCCCTCCCCTCATACACCATACACACAATGAGTCAGTCAGCCACACGCAACAGCACCTCAACGACGAGAAGCTCCCCCTCGTTCAATGTTCATGGCATGGTCGGCACGGACAACGGTGACGATCGAGCTCCCCGACGACGAGGAGCCGGCGGGCATCAGCATGGACATACGCCTACTGCCTCTTCCTTCCTTTGTTGATGAGGTCGTTCAACTAGCAAAACACGGTGAGCTTCCCCCTGCGCGGTGTCCGCCCTCTTCCTTCCTTTGTTGCTTGTCTGACTTTCCTTTTATGATTTGTACCTCGCTGGCTGGCTGAGCTCTCTGGCTTTCATGTCATTTTTAGCAAAATCCAATAGGATTTATTACACGATGACAATGTTTCCAGGTGGTGCAAGAAGGGTGTGTGGAACGCCGGGCGCTGCATGAAGGCCGGGTAGCCAGGGCCCACCATGCCCACCTGGCGAGGAAGGGCCACCTGGCAACCGAAGAGGCCAGGGCCCGGTGGGACCTCCGGGGCCCACAGGGTGGCTCGTATCAACTTGAACCTTCGGACTTGGTCATGTGTGGTTTGGCCAACCACAGGATGCAAATGTTATCCCACACTCTGTGGTTTTTGATCAATAAAGTTTAGGCCATTCACCCTAAAAAAAAAGTGACTGCCTCTAATTACACAAAACCCCAACCTTTAGTTCATTTCCTTATTTTTTGGGTTCGGATTGGTTTGTAGTTGTACCAGGAAGAGTGAGCCACAAACACGCTGCATCTTTCCCCTACATCGGCCAGATCACTGATCAGTCCACAGATGCACTGAGGGACACAGTGACGTCTCTCACAACTGTAACTCCAAAGATTCCTCAGCCATTCACTCTGAACTTGTGTCTGGTCATCATCCATATGATGATATGATATGGGGGTCATCCAGCAGGCACAAGAGATCAAGTTGTGAGATGCTGCGTGACATCTAGTGACATGGTGAGGAGACGGTGTTCACGTCAGCCGGCGACGGTGGCCGTCTTGCTTGGGGATCATGAGACCGAACATTCCATTCTTCCTCTTGTACAGGATGTTCACCTCCCCTGCATTGGTAGCTCGGACAGTTTAGTTTGGTCTAGTTCCGACTAGTTCAGTTGCAACCAATCAAGTGCAACTGTGAATTTAATTATGTAACTAACTAGTACCTGTCTGCTCGTTCATGAGGAAGTCGAGAGTGGCCCTGACGGTGAGGGCCACTCTCAAATTGAAGGTGGAACTAAACTACACAAGAGTCGGATTTCATGACCGAAATGTCTTGTCCAATGATCCCTACCATGGTCGTTTAGGAATGCCCACAATGTTTAAACCCTGGTTGCTCATAGCGTGGTCATGAATCAGCTTGAGTACCAATTTTCTTCATTCGTCAGCTTGAGTTATAGATAGGGACTTCACAAAGACACAAATGGACACTATCAAGAACATGTTGCGAGCATCGTGCTCAAGAACAAAGACACAAAGTGGGCAAAACATCAGTTATAGATAGGGACTTCACAAAGAAACGATGATCAGTTATAGTTACACGCCAGTGCCTACTGTTTCGTGTCCATCCACCTAGCTCAGTACCTTGCATCACGTCACAGAGGCAAGTATTAACCAACGCAACTCCATGATCCACACTGTCTGGCCATGATGCGAGTTGACCAGTGACCGCAGATATTTTGTTAATACAAAAGGTAACACGACTAAACCCTGCAAGTCAACTTCGTCGGCCACCCCATACATGTATGGAAGAACCTGCATGCCGCGTACAGCGGCAATTTCAGTGTCAACCGTGTCACATGCCACACAACATGCAAAATACTAGAAGAACCTACACCAACTAGCCATTCCTGCGTCTCAGACTCTCAGCAACTCCAGTTTAACTCTACATACCTGCGGAAGAATTGATGTCAGCTCAAATAAAAACAATTTATCATACTCTCGCACGTAAGGACATTTTTTATGATTCCAACAATAAACATTAAGCCTACAACTGTGCAAATTATACACAATATCCAAAGCTAATGGGTAACAGAAATAGAGGTAGGAACAATTTACTATGTGCTGGCGCGTGGCGCAGCCACTATGCATAACAAACAGTGCTAGGTCGCATCATAAACTACTCCAGTAATCAGTGGCTCAACGCCTCCATCAGAGGCAAAAACTAAACTTCCAAGATTGTCAATTCGTTCGGGATTTACTTTGTGCATCGTGTACATATCATAGGCTCACAAAGCACAAAGGTGAAAATGTTTGGTATCAAACTTGAAGGCATGTTTTTCACAAATGATGAAGAGCTAGATAGTTTAGAAACTAATGAAATTCATGCACTAGAAACCTAAAGAAAATAAACAATGCATCATCTTATAAATTGAGAAACCAAACAAAAAAGGTATCCACACGAAAAAATGATAAATTTACCTCACCTGTTCAACCAACATAGCACATTGGGAAATCTCATGCGCTCACAGCTTCAGATCCAAACATTTCCACCCAACTTCCCTGCCTACAAGCAAAAGAAGCCCAATAAACCAATGAAAGTTAAAGGAAAAGTTAAATCAATGGAAGGTATATGTACAAATAGTTATGTGTTCATGTAACTGGATGGGGGAGTAGCTTTTGTCACAAGCACAGTAAGTGAAGCCACATCCATTGTCAGGTGCAAGATAGAATGATAACAGCCCTTTACCAAGACATACTAAGAATGTTTGATGTTCAGAGAAAATGCACTGATTCAGAACCATTCTCGAGAGAGCGTGTACCAAACTACCAGTGATGTCCAATGGGCCAAAATAAAATGCATGCTGTTATGAATTGGTGATTAGTATCAAGATAGATGAAGATAAACATTAGCGCCCTTCATGGGATGTGCACTGAGTGTTTGTATCGCGATCCTCGATCGTTCGTCCTAGGACGGCTGTAACTGACTTCCTACCTTTTCAATGAAAAGAAACGCAAAGGTCATTTGCGTTTTCTCGAAAAAAAAACATTAACTTGCATGAAAATTTATTGAATGGAAAAAGCATAACAAGCTTTATGAATCCAAATGCGCCAATCAGTTAACTAGTTCACATAGCAGTTGGTTTCACTATGTTTTCTTATTGGCCAGTTTCCAATTGTTAGAAAACTCCTGATGAAAAGATCATTGCAAGCACATAATTGTAGTTAGCTTAGCAATGGCCAGTAGTTATATTCCTATTTTAGCTTTTATGCATGGACTAGAGTTTAAAGAACGTAGTAACCCAACTTGAAGAGGTAATCAAATTCTAAAACTCCCGTGTGGACATGCTAGAGGAAAGAACACTTGAATTATTATATGGATCAAACAACACTCTCTCTTGTCAACTCTAAGCGCCGAGATAGCATCTGGAAAGCAGCACGTTAAACAGTACTCGACCAGTGAATCAGCCAATCACAAAGCCTACTATTACATGATCTAACAATTGTCCTCTAGCATTGAGAGGATGCAAAATCGACCCTGCTGAGTTCAGTTTTACAACTCAAAACCCATGTGGTTGCAGCACTTTCAAAGAGAAAACAGATTAATCCCAAGCTAACACAACACAGTATATATACTAGTGCCTTGATCCACATGGGAAAACAACTAACACACTCCAGAATATTAAAACCAGAATAGAAAAACAGAATTCCAGAACAAATATGCTGATGCACAACATATACCTATGCAATGGCAAGGATGCAACTTTAATAACTTTCTTGATATTATTTGTACATAGCAAACATAAGTTCTCACGCTTGCCAATCCCTGATACACAGCAGATAGATGTAGGAAATCATGAACAAATTTCCAACGCACCAACAAAATAACAGCAATTAAATTCCCATATGATGAAAGCCCTACTCCTTGGAAGCGGAAGCGGGAGCGGGAAGAGCCAAAGCAGGCGCCGACGAATCCCCCGGTTCCAGCATGCCCCCCATTGCGGCGGCTCAGGATTTGAAGAAGCCGAGGAGCCGATCGCCAGTCTCCTTCAAGTACATCTTGTAGACGGCGAAACGCTCCTTGCGGGAGGCTAAGGCCGCGCCGGAGGCATACTCGGAGATGGCAGCGAAGGACTCGGCCTCGATGGCCGCGGCGGCGCGCCTGGCCTCGGGCTCCGGGATGGCGTCGTAGTGCAGGCAGTAGAGGCTGGGCCCTGCCAGCTTCTGCAGGAGTATGCGCACCTTGGAGTCGCGCGAGTCCTGCGACGGCGGCCACGAACACATAGGATGCGGCGACGGGTCGAACCCAGGCGGCAGGGTGGACGCGCGAGATTTGAGGGCGGCAAAGCGATCGACGGCTCTGCGGCGGCCCTCGGCAGCAGCGCTGCGGGAATAGGGAGCGACGGATCTGCTGCGGTTATCGGCGGCGGTGCTGAGGACAAGGCGAGAGCGAGATAGGCGGCCCGACATCGCTCGCAGGCGCCGCTCGTGAGGGAGAAAGATGAGAGCTCCTCTCCGGCGCCCTCAGCGCCGCTTAGGCAAGTGGGCGCTCGAAGGCGAGCCATAGTGGGCCGGCCCAAGATCGGTCGCGTCCAACACCATGTTAAAAAACCAAACGCGAAAAAAACATATAATCACCACTATTATTCTGCGGCAGATGGGATTCGAACCAGCACGCAAACGTTTACAGGCTTAACACATTTACCACTGCACCGCAACCAATCTCACATCCAATAAGTGAAACCGGAGCCATTTTATCGTTGTTTCAGTCCCAGTTAGGATTTTTCGAAAAAAGAAAACATAAATATGAAACAGAATTCACGAATATTCATAATGTTCATCGATTTTTAAAAATGAATTCACGAATTTCCCAAATAAGGTTCACAAAATCGAAAAACGTTCACTAGATTTTGAAAAAAGTTCATGAATTTGAAAAACGTTCACTGAATTTTTAAAGAAAAGATCACGTATTTGGAAAAAGTTCATCAATTTTGAAAAAAAAAATCATGAATTTGAAGAAAGTTCACCGGATTCTGAAAAAAAGTTCATCGAATTTGATAAAAGAAGTTCACGAATTTGAAAAAAGTTCATCAATTTTGAAAAAACATTCAAGGATTTTCAGAAAAAGTTCACGAATACAGAAAAAGTTCATCAAATTTGAAAAAAGTTCATTCGATTTGGAAAAAAGTTTATTGAATCTGAAAAATGCTCATCGAATTTGAAAAAAAGGTCATCACAAATGAGAAAAAGTTCATCGGATTTGAAAAAAATTGAACGAAATAAAAAAAGTTCACCAAAATTTGAAAAAAGTTCAACAAAAGTAAAAAAATCAAATTTGAAAAGAAGTTCATCGATTTTGCAGAAGAAATTCATGAACAAAAAAAGTTTCTCAAATTTGATAAAAGAAAGGGAAAAAGTGACAGAAAAAAGGAAAAAACAAGTAGAAAAGAGAAAAGCGTTGAAGCATTTCAGTAATCACAAAGAGGTCTAGTGGTCGATTGGTTCTCGCGTCGTGCCATAAACTGCTAGTCGCGGGAACGAATCCCAGCTCGCACTCTCTTTTTGCTCTTCAGAACTGAAGAGAGCAAGTCAAAATGGGCCGGCCCATACGTGTGAGGGGGGTGTGCGCCCGTTAGGAAAATGAACAGACTTGAATGAGTGATAGTTGGTGTAAAATTTAATGTATGCAGTTGTTATAAAATTTTAGAGTTAACTTATGCACTAGTATAGTAGCGCATGAATGTATTTGTTAACTCACTTGTATCAGTAAATAATTTTTCTGTCTGTTTAACTGCTTAATTCTGTCACTCTATTCAAGTTTATTTGCCATGTTTGGATGAGGAAGCTATACGGGCTTTGTCGTATTTTCAGCAGCCAACAGTACAACGCGCTCTCTTCATAGGGTCTTGTTTGCCAGCGATCGCGTTGGCTGGCAGCTAGGGCTTGTAGCGCTAGCGTACGAAGAGATGGCGATGCTAATGCCTTGCAGAAATTGAGGGAATGTAACACCCCCAGTGGTTAACTACAGTAATCACCCTTTTAATTATGCCATGTCAGCATGATTAACAGTGCATGATCATCATTAGCATCATATTGCATTTCAACTCCTAAGTCAAATTCGAATTTAAATTAAAGTGGAAAATAGAAGTTATTCAAATCATAAACTAAAATGTCAGATAAATAACAAACGTTCCAGAGGCACTTCTAAAATTGAAACCAACATTATTGAAAATGGATAAGTGGCTTGAACATCCTCAAACAGTGGCTGAAAGTAATATTTAATAACCTTTTATTTAATCTAAAATAAATATGAAAAGATATTTACCCCAAACTAGTTTTTGGTGGTAGGATATATTGTGCTGTGATTTTTGGGCCAGCTCTCATATTTTACAAAACTCATTTGGATGCCCAACAATTTACTAAACAGAGTGTAGAAATAAAAAAAAGAAAAAAGAAAAAGGAAAAGCCCCCCCCGGACCAACTGGGCCGTGGCCCAGCTGGCCACCAGGCCACCACCCAGGCCGGCCCATTCCCCCCCTGGCCGGCCCACCCCATCCCCATATCCCACCCCCACCCGAAACCCTAGCCGCTACCCCCACCCCCTCGCTCATTCCCCCACCCCCCGCCCGATCCAGAACCGGATCGGGGGAGCTCCCGCACCGCCGCCCGCGTCGCCCCGACGCGCCCCGTCGCCGCCTCGCCCTCGCGCCGACGCCGTCGCTA
>CM022302.1:66093125-66120101 GCA_011799875.1 Thinopyrum elongatum | reverse complement strand
CATGCCACATCACTTTCACACATGCAAGAGGACCCGATGCGGTGTTTCGGTGGCATTGCTACACCAGGAAGGCCGCCACGAAGCCCCGTTGACCTGGAGCTCTAGCCCTTTGACTTTCGCCAGACGGGCTTTGACCATGGACTCTTCCTCCTGGTTGCGATAGGTCAACCCATAGGAACTTCCCCGAACACGGTCTGGACCTAAACAACCACTAGATTCCCTCTGCCTTGACCCGACCCGCAGATTTCCCCTCATCCAAGTGACCATGAAAAGGCCATACGTACGTGAGTGGGGCCACACCACGGAGCCTCAGGACATACGTCTGAGCATGCCACGTCACTTTCACACATGCAAAATGACCCGGTGCCGTGTTTCGGTGGCATTGCTACCCGGAAGGCCCACCGACCGGACTAACCCTACCCAACACGCATGATTCCTCCCTCCAAGTTACGGCGACAGTGCCGTCCGTGGAGGGGCACACCCCAGAGCCTCAAGAACGGCGTCTGAGCATGCCCCACACTTTCACACATGCATGAGGACCCGATGCGGTGTTTCGGTGGCTTTGCTACACACCGGAAGGCCACCACGAACCCCGTTGACCAGAAGATCTAGCCCTTTGACTTTTGCCGGACGGCTTTGCGAGTGGACTCTTCCACCTGTTTGCGATAGGTCAGCCCATAGAACATACCCGAACACAGTCTGGACCCAACCCACCACTAGTTCCCGCCGGTTCTACCCGACGCGCATGTTTCCTCCTCCAAGTGACGGCGGCACTGCTGTCCGTGGAGGGGGGCCACACCCCGGAGCCCCAAGACGGGCATCTACTCATGCCACATCACTTTCACACATGCAAGAGGACCCGATGCGGTGTTTCGATGGCATTGCTACACCCGGAAGTCCACCACAAAGCCCCATTGACCAGGAGATCTGCCCCTTTGACTTTCGCCAGACAGGCTTTGACCAGTGGACTCTTCCTCCTGGTTGCGATAGGTCAGCCCATAGGAACATCCCCGAACACGGTCTGGACCTAACCCACCACTAGATTCCCTCCGGCTCGACCCGACCCACAAGTTTCCCCTCATCCAAGTGACCGCGACAATGCCGTACGTCCGTGGAGGGGGGCCACAAACCGGAGTCCCAAGACGGGCATCTACACATGCCACCTCACTTTCACACATGCAAGAGGACCCAATGCGGTGTTTCAGTTGCATTGCTACACCCGGAAGGCCACCACGAAGCCCCGTTGACCAGGAGATCTAGCCCTTTGACTTTCACACACCGGATGGGCTTTGACAGTGGACTCTTTCTCTCCTGGCTGCGATAGGTTAGCCCATAGGAACATCCCCGAACACGGTCGTCTGGACCTAACACCACCACTAGATTCCCTCCGGCTTGACCCGACCCGCACGTTTCCCCTCATCCAAGTGACCGCGACATTGCCGTACGTCCGTGGAAGGGACCACACCACGGAGCCTCAAGACGAACGTCTGAGCATGCCACATCACTTTCACACATGCAAGATGGCCCGGTGCTGTGTTTGGTGGCATTGCTACCCCCGGAAGACCCACCGACCGGACTAACCCTAGCCCGACATGCATGATTCCCCGTTCCATGTGACGGCGACAATGTCGTCCGTGGAGGGGGGCACACCCCGCAGCCTCAAGAAGGGCGTCTGAGTATGCCACAACACTTT
The DNA here is from genome assembly GCA_011799875.1 of Thinopyrum elongatum. Taxonomy (NCBI): domain Eukaryota; kingdom Viridiplantae; phylum Streptophyta; class Magnoliopsida; order Poales; family Poaceae; genus Thinopyrum; species Thinopyrum elongatum. The sequence continues at coordinate 66,118,408 of CM022302.1, read as the reverse complement.
CACACATGCATGAGGACCCGATGCGGTGTTTTGGTGGCATTGCTACACCCGGAAGGCCACCACGAGGCCCGTTGACCAGGACATCTAGCCCTTTGACTTTCGCCAGCCAGGCTTTAACCAGTGGACTCTTCCACCTGGTTGCGATCGGTTAGCCTATGAACATCCCCGAACATGGTCTGGACCCAACCCACCACTAGATTCCCTCCGTTTTCTACCCGACGCGCATGTTTCCCCCCTCCAAGTGACGGTCACATTGCCGTCCGTGGAGGGGGGCCACCCCCGTAGCCATAAGACGGGCGTCTACTCATGCGCCACATCACTATCACACATGCAAGAGGACCCGATGAAGAGTTTTTGGTGCCATTGCTACAACCGGAAGGCCACCACGAAGCCCTGTTGACCAGGAGATCTAGCCCTTTGACGTTTGCCGGACGGGCTTTGACCAGTGGAATCTTCCTCCTGGTTGCGATAGGTCAGCCCATAGGAACATCCCCGAACATGGTGTGGACCTAACCCACCACTAGATTCCCTCCGGCTCGACCCGGCCCACACGTTTCCCCTCATCCAAGTGACCGCGACAATGCTGTACGTCCGTGGAGGGGGGCCATACCCCGGAGCCCCAAGATGGGCGTTTACGCATGCCACAACACTTTCACACATGCAAGAGGGCCCGATGCAGTTTTCGGTGGCATTGCTATACCCGGAAGGCCACCACGAAGCCTCGTTGACCAGGAGATCTAGCCCTTTGACTTTCGCCGGACGGGCTTTGACCAGCGGACTCTTCCTCCAGGTTGCGATAGGCCAGCCCATAGGAACATCCCCGAACACGGTCTGGACCTAACCCACCACTAGATTTCCTCCGGCTCGCCCCGACCCGCACGTTTCCCCTCAAACAAGTGACCGCGACAGTGACGTAAGTCCGTGGAGGGGGGCCAACCCCGGAGCCTCAAGACGAATGTCTGAGCATGCCACATCACTTTCACACATGCAGATGACCCAGTCCGGTGTTTCGATGGCATTGCTACCCCCGGAAGGCCCACCGACCGGACTAACACTAGCCTGACGCGCACGATCCCCCCCTCCATGTGACGGCAACAGTGCCGTCCGTGAGGGGGGCACACCTCGGAGCCTCAAAGGGCGTCTGAGCATGCCACAACACTTTCACACATCCATGAGGACCCGATGCAGTGTTGGTGGCATTGCTACACCCGGAAGGCCCCCGAAGCCTCGTTGACCAGGAGTCTAGCCCTTTGACTTTTGCCATGGGCTTTGACGAGTGGACTCTTCCACCTGGTTGTGATAGTCAGCCCATAGGAACACACCCGAACACGGTCTGGACCCAGCCCACTAATTCCCGCCGGTTCTACCCGACGCGCAAGTTTCCCCCTCCAAGTGACTGCGGCCCTCCTGCCCAGATTCCCCATGCCACATCACTTTCACACATGCAAGAGGACCCGATGCGGTGTTTCGGTGGCATTGCTACACCAGGAAGGCCGCCACGAAGCCCCGTTGACCTGGAGCTCTAGCCCTTTGACTTTCGCCAGACGGGCTTTGACCAGTGGACTCTTCCTCCTGGTTGCGATAGGTCAACCCATAGGAACTTCCCCGAACACGGTCTGGACCTAAACAACCACTAGATTCCCTCTGCCTTGACCCGACCCGCAGATTTCCCCTCATCCAAGTGACCATGAAAAGGCCATACGTACGTGGAGTGGGGCCACACCACGGAGCCTCAGGACATACGTCTGAGCATGCCACGTCACTTTCACACATGCAAAATGACCCGGTGCCGTGTTTCGGTGGCATTGCTACCCCCGGAAGGCCCACCGACCGGACTAACCCTAGCCCAACACGCATGATTCCTCCCTCCAAGTTACGGCGACAGTGCCGTCCGTGGAGGGGCACACCCCAGAGCCTCAAGAACGGCGTCTGAGCATGCCCCAACACTTTCACACATGCATGAGGACCCGATGCGGTGTTTCGGTGGCTTTGCTACACCCGGAAGGCCACCACGAAGCCCCGTTGACCAGAAGATCTAGCCCTTTGACTTTTGCCGGACGGGCTTTGACGAGTGGACTCTTCCACCTGGTTGCGATAGGTCAGCCCATAGGAACATACCCGAACACAGTCTGGACCCAACCCACCACTAGATTCCCGCCGGTTCTACCCGACGCGCATGTTTCCTCCTCCAAGTGACGGCGGCACTGCTGTCCGTGGAGGGGGGCCACACCCCGGAGCCCCAAGACGGGCATCTACTCATGCCACATCACTTTCACACATGCAAGAGGACCCAATGCGGTGTTTCAGTTGCATTGCTACACCCGGAAGGCCACCACGAAGCCCCGTTGACCAGGAGATCTAGCCCTTTGACTTTCACCGGATGGGCTTTGACAAGTGGACTCTTTCTCCTGGCTGCGATAGGTTAGCCCATAGGAACATCCCCGAACACGGTCGTCTGGACCTAACACACCACTAGATTCCCTCCGGCTTGACCCGACCCGCACGTTTCCCCTCATCCAAGTGACCGCGACAGTGCCGTACGTCCGTGGAAGGGGACCACACCACGGAGCCTCAAGACGAACGTCTGAGCATGCCACATCACTTTCACACATGCAAGATGGCCCGGTGCTGTGTTTTGGTGGCATTGCTACCCCCGGAAGACCCACCGACCGGACTAACCCTAGCCCGACATGCATGATTCCCCGTTCCATGTGACGGCGACAATGTCGTCCGTGGAGGGGGGCACACCCCGCAGCCTCAAGAAGGGCGTCTGAGTATGCCACAACACTTTCACACATGCATGAGGACCCGATGCGGTGTTTTGGTGGCATTGCTACACCCGGAAGGCCACCACGAAGGCCCGTTGACCAGGACATCTAGCCCTTTGACTTTCGCCAGCCAGGCTTTAACCAGTGGACTCTTCCACCTGGTTGCGATCGGTTAGCCTATAGGAACATCCCCGAACATGGTCTGGACCCAACCCACCACTAGATTCCCTCCGGTTCTACCCGACGCGCATGTTTCCCCCCTCCAAGTGACGGTCACATTGCCGTCCGTGGAGGGGGGCCACACCCCGTAGCCATAAGACGGGCGTCTACTCATGCCACATCACTATCACACATGCAAGAGGACCCGATGAAGAGTTTTTGGTGCCATTGCTACAACCGGAAGGCCACCACGAAGCCCTGTTGACCAGGAGATCTAGCCCTTTGACGTTTGCCGGACGGGCTTTGACCAGTGGAATCTTCCTCCTGGTTGCGATAGGTCAGCCCATAGGAACATCCCCGGCCATGAGCACCTGTTGACCAGGAGATCTAGCCCTTTGACTTTCGCCGGACGGCTTTGACCAGTGGATCTTCTCCTGGTTGCGATAGGTCACTCCTAGGAACATTCCTGAACACGGTCTGGACCATACACCACCACTAGATTCCCTCCGGCTTGACCCGAACCGGCACGTTTCCCCTCTCCAAGGTGACCGCGACAATGCGTACGTCCGTGGAGGGGGGGATACCCCGAAGCCCAAGAGGGCGTCAATGCATGCCACATCACTTTCACACATGCAAGAGGGCCCGATCAGTTGTAGTGGTTCGGTGGCTTGAACACCGGAAGGCCACCACAAAGCCTCGTTGACCAGGAGATCTAGCCCTTTGACTTTCACCGGACGGGCTTTGACCAGTGGAATCTTCTCCTGGTTGCGATAGGCCAGCCCATAGGAATATCCCCGAAAACGGTCTGGACCTAACCACCACTAGATTCCTCCGGCTCGACCCGACCCGCACGTTTCCCCTGGTCCAAGTGACGTGACACTGACGTAAGTCCGTGGAGGGGGCCATACCCGGAGCCTCAAGCGAATGCGTGCGATGCACATATCACTTCACACATGCAAGGACCCAGTGCGGGTGTCGGTGGCATTGCTACCCCCGGAGAAGCCCACCGACCGGAATACACCTACCCTGACGCATGATTCCCCCTCCATGTGACGGCGATAGTGCCGTCCGTGGAGGGAGGCACACGGAGCCTCAAGAGGGCGTCTGAGCATGCCACAACACTTTCACACATGCATGAGGACCCGATGCGGGTTTTGATGGCATTGCTACACCTGGAAGGCCACCACGAAGCCCTGTTGACTAGGAGATCTATGATGGGAAACGTAGCAAGCAATTTCAAAAAAAAATTCCTACGCTCACGCAAGATCATATAGGAGATGCATAGCACGGGAGGGGGAGAGTGTGTCCACGTCCCTGTGAGACCGAAAAGCGGAAGCATTTGTTAAACACGTGGTTGATGTTAGTTGAAACTTTTCCGTTCTGAACCGATCGAAGCACACGAACGTACGGCACCTCGTGAGTTCTGCACCGTTCAGCTCGATGACGTCCCTCGAACTCTTGATCCAGCAAAGTGTCGAGGGAGATGAGTTTCGTCAGCAGGACGGCGTGGGTGACGGTCATGGTGAAGTGATCCGCGGCAGGCTTCACCTAAGCACTATGAGAATATGACCGGAGGCGAAACTGTGGAGGGGGGGCCGCACACGGCTAAAAGTTGGTGTGTGTTCTAGGCGCTCCCCCCTCATATATATAGGTGGGAGGGAGAGGGAGCAGCCAAGGGGGCGCCCAAGTAGAGGAATCCTACTTGGGCCCTAGTCCAATTCGGCCCCCCCTCCATAGTGTCAGAGGGAAGGAAAAGAGAGGGGGAGAGAAGGAAAGGGGGAGGCCGAACCTCCGTTTCGTTCTCCCCTCCCTCTTCTTATCCTCCTATTTCGGCCTATAGGGGCACACCAGCCACCAGGGGCTTGGTCTGTCCCTCTCTTGGCCATAAGGCCCATATTCTTGCGGGGTGTGCCCGGAACCCCTTTCCGGTGACCCGATATGTACACGGTACCCCCGGAACACTTCTGGTGTCCGAATATACTATGTCTATATGAATCTTTTACCTATCGACCATTTAGAGACTCTGTCATGTCCGTGATCTCTATCCGGGACTCCGAACAACATTCGGTCACAATCACATAACTCATATAATACAAAATCGTCATCGAACGTTAGGTGGGGACCCTACGGGCTCAGAGAACTATGTAACATGACCGATACAAACCTCTCGGTCAATAACCAACAGCGGAACCTGGATGCTCATATTGGTTCCCACATATTCTCGAAGATCTTTATCGGTCATACCGTAATGACAACATACGTTATTCCCTTTTCATCGGTATGTTACTTGCCCGAGATTCGATCGTCGGGATCTTCATACCTAGTCAATCTCGTTACCGGCAAGTCTCTTACTACGTTCGTAATGCATCATCCCGCAACTAATCATTGTCACATGCTTGCAAGGCTTCTTATGATGTGCATTACCGAGAGGGCTAGAGATACCTTCGTACTCGGAATGACAAATCCTAATCTTGATCTATGCCAACCCAACAAAAACCTTCGGAGATACACTGTGAGAGCATCTTTATGATCACCAAGTTACGTTGTGACGTTGATAGCACATAAGGTATTCCTCGGTATCCGGGAGTTGCATAATCTCATAGTCAAAGGAATATGTATATGTCATGAAGAAAGCTATAGCAGTAAAACTACGATCAATATGATAAGCTAACAGATGGGTCATGTCATCCACATCATTCTCCTAATGTGTGATCCGTTATCAAATGACAACACAGTCTATGGTTAGGGAAACCTTAACCATCTTGATTAACGAGGAGTCTAGTAGAAGCTTAACAGGGACACGGTGTGTTTGTCTATGTATTCACACATGTATCCAAGTTTCTGGTTAATACAATTCTAGCATGAAATAAAACATATCATGATATAAGGAATAATAAAAATAACAACTTTATTTTGCCTCTAGGCATATTTCCTTCAGTCTCCACGCAGCTAGAGTCAATAATCTAGTTCACATCGCCATTGATTTAACAACAATAGTTCACATCTTTATGTGATTAACCCCCATAGTTTACATCGCCATGTGACCAACACCCAAAGGGTTACTAGAGTAATAATCTAGTACACATCGCTATGTGTATAACACCCAAAGAGTAAGAGTTAGTAAGGTGTGATCATGTTTGCTTTGAGAGAAGTTTAGTCAACGGGTTACCGCATCAGAGTCGTATGATTTTGCAAATTTCTAAGTCTACAATGCTTTGCATGGAGCTACTCTAGCTAATTGCTCCCACTTTAATATGTATCCAGTTGAGACTCAGAGTCATCGGATCGGTGTAAAGCTTGCATCGACGTAACTATTTACGACAGAACTCTTTATCACCCCAAACCGAGAAATATTTCCCTTAGTCCTCTTAGGTAACTAAGGATAACTTTGACCGCTGTCCAGTGATCCACTCCGACACTATGTACCCCCTGCCAAAACTCATGGCAAGGTACCACAATAGGTGTTATACAGCATGGCATACTTTATAGAACTATGGCTGAGGCATAGGGAATGACTTCATTCTCTCTCTATCTTCTGCCGTGGTCGGGTTTTGAGTCTTACTCAACTTCATACCTTACAACTCAGGCAAGAAATCTTTCTTTGACTGATCCATTTTGAACTCTTCAAAATCTTATCAAGGTATGTACTCATTGAAGTCTTATCAAGCGTCTTGATCTATCTCTATAGATTGATGCCCAATATGTAAGCAGCTTCACCGAGGTCTTTCTTGAAAAACTCCTTCAACACTCCTTATGCTTTCCGAAAAATTCTACATCATTTTCGATCAACAATATGTCATTCACATATACTTATCAGAAAGGCTGTTGTAGTGCTCCCACTCACTTCTTGAAATACAGGCTTCACCGCAAGTCTGTATAAAACTTATGCTCTTGATCAACTAATCAAGCGTATATTCCAACTCCGAGATGCTTGCACCAGTCCTATAGAGGATTGCTGGAGTTGCCCACTTTGTTAGCACCTTTAGGATTAACAAAACTTCTGGTGTGCATCATATACAACTCTCTTTAATAAATCCATTAAGGAATGCAGTTTTGATATCCATTTGCCAGATTTCATAAAATGCGGCAATTGCTAACATGATTCGGACAGATTTTAAGCATCGATACGCGTGAGAAAATCTCATTGTAGTCAACACTTGAACTGTCGAAAACTTTTTGCGACAATTCGAGCTTTGTAGATAGTAACACTACCATCAGCGTTTGTCTTCTCTTGAAGATCCATTTATTCTCTATGGCTTGCCGATCATCGGGCAAGTCAACCAAAGTCCATACTTGTTCTCATACATGGATCCAATCTCAGATTCATGGCTCAAGCCATTCTGCGGATCTAGGCTCATCATCGCTTCTCATAGTTAGTAGGTTCGTCACGGTCTAGTAACTGACTCCAGAACAGGATTATCGTACCACTCTGATGCGGAACGTGCTCGGTTGACTATGAGGTTCTGGTAGTAACTTGATCTGAAGTTTCATGATCATCATTAGCTTCCTCTCGTAGGCGGTGTAGGTGATCACGGGAATGGTTTTCTGTGATGAGATACTTTCATCGAGAAGAGGTACAATTACCTCATCAAGTTCCACTTTTCCTCCCACTCACTCTTCGAGAGAAAATCCTTCTCTAGAAGGATCCATTCTTAGCAACAAAGATTGCCTCGGATCTGTGATAGAAGGTGTACCCAACAGTTTCTTTTGGGTATCTATGAAGACGCACTTCTCCAATTTGGGTTGAGCTTATCAGGCTGAAGCCTTTTGACATAAGTTTCGCAACCCCAAACTTTAAGAAAAACACGCTTAGGTCTTGCCAAAACCATAGTTTATACAGTGTCGTCTCAACAGATTTAGATGGTGCCCTATTTAACGTGAATGAAGCTGTCTCTAATGCAAAACCCCAAAACGTTAGTGGTAAATCGGTAGAGATAAGAGACAATAGATGCACCATATCTAATAAAGTACGGCTACGATGTTCGGACACACACCATTATGCTGTGGTGTTCCAGGTGGCGTGAGTTGGAAACTATTCCACATTGTTTTAAATGAAGGCCAACTCGTAAATCAATAATTCGCCTCCCGATCAGATCGTAGAAACTGTATTTTCTTGTTACGATGATTCTCCACTCACTCTGAAATTCTTGAAACTTTTCAAATGTTTCAGACTTGTGGTTCATCAAGTAGATATACCCATATTGCTCAAATCATCTGTGAAGGTTCCGAAAATAATGATACCTGCCGCAAGCCTTAACACTCATCGGACCGCATACATCGGTATGTATTATTTCCAATAAGTCAGTGGCTCGCTCCATGTTCTAGAGAACGAGTTTAGTTCATCTTGCCAAGAGGCATGGTTCGCAAGCATCAAATGATTCATAATCAAGTTATTCCAAAAGTCCATCCGTATGGAGTTTCTTCATGCGCTTTACACCAATATGACCTAAATCGGAGTGCCACAAATATGTTGCACTCATCATTATCAACCTTGCATTTTGGCTATCAATATTATGAATAGGTATCATTACGATGAGATTCAATAAACCATTCACATTGGGGTAAGACCATAGAAGGTTTTATTATGTAACAGAACAACAATTTTCTCCGACTTAATGAATAACCGTATTGCAATAAACATGATCAAATCATATTTATGCTCAACGCAAACACCAAATAACATTTATTAGGTTCAACACTAATCCCGAAGGTAGAGGGAGTGTGCGATGGTGATCTTATCAACCTTGGAATCACTTCCAACACACATCGTCACCACGCCTTAACTAGTCTCTGTTCATTTTGCAACTCCTGTTTTGAGTTACTAATCCTAGCAACTGAATGGTATCAAAATACCTGGGGTTACTATGAACACTAGTAAAGTCACATTAATAAAATGTATATCAAATATACCTTTGTTCACTTTGCCATCCTTCTTATCCGCCAAGTATTTGGGGTAGTTCCGCTTCCAGTGACCATTCCTTTTGCATAGTAGAAGCACTCAGTTTCAGGCTTAGGTCCAGACTTGGGCTTCTTCCCGGGAGTGGCAACTTGCTTGCCATTCTTCTTGAAGTTCCCTTTCTCCCTTGCCCCTTTCTTGAAACTAGTGATCTTGTTAACCATCAACACTTGATGCTCTTCTTGATTCTACCTTTGCCGATTTCAGCATCGCGAAGAGCTCGGGAATCTTTTCTGTATCCCTTGCACATTATAGTTCATCACGAAGTTCTAGTAGCTTGGTGATAGTGACTTGAGAACTTCTGTCAATCACTACTTATCTGGAAGATTAACTCCCACTTGATTCAAGGATTGTAGTACCCAAACATTTGAGCACAGCTCACTGGTTGAGCTATTCTCCTCCATTTGGCAAAGTACTTGTCAGAGGTATCATACCTGTCGACAAGGGCATGAGACTGAAATCCAATTTCATCTCTTGAAACATCCACATGCTTGTGGCGTTCAAAAGTTTTTGAAGTCCCGGTTCTAAGCCGTAAAGCATGGCGCACTAAACTATCAAGTAGTCATCATTCGAGCTTGACAAACGTTCATAAGTCTGCATTGCTCCTGACATAGGTCAGTCACCTAGCGGGCATCAAGGACATAATTCTTGTTTGGTAGATTGAGGATAATTCTCAGATCACGGACCCAGTCTGCATCATGCTACATATCTTTCAACTTAGTTTTCTCTAGGGATATCAAAAACATAGGGAAGCTACAACGCGAGCTATTGATCTAAACATGATTGCAAATACTATCAGGACTAAGTTCATGAAATTAAGTTCAATTAATACAAATTACTAAGAACTCCCACTTAGATAGACATTCCTCGAGTCATCTAAATAATCACGTGATCCAAATCAATAAACCATGTCCGATCATCATGTGAGATGGAGTAGTCTTAATGGTGAACATCTCTATGTTGATCATATCTACTATAGATTCACGTTCGACCTTTCGGTCTCAGTGTTCCGAGGCCATGTCTGTACATGCTAGGCTCGTCAAGTTTAACTGAGTATTCGCATGTGCAAAATGTCTTGCACCCATTGTATGTGAACGTAGAGCCTATCACACGATCATCATGTGTTCTCAGCACGACGAAGTCGCAACGGTGCATACTCGGGGGAGAACACTTATACCTTGAAATTTTAGTAAGGGATCACTCTTATAATGCTACCGCGTGTACTAAGCAAAATAAGATGCATAAAAGATAAACATCACATGCAATCAAATATGCGACATGTGGCCATATCATCTTGTGCCTTTGTTCTCCATCTCCAAAGCACCATCATGATCTCATCGTCACCCGGCTTGACACCTCGATCTCCATCGTAGCGTCGTTGTTCGTCTCGCCAACTATTGCTTCTACAACTAAGAACGCATAGTGATAAAGTAAAGCAATTACATGGCGTTTGCTTGATTTCATACAATAAAGCGACAACCATAAGGCTCCTGCCAGTTGCCGATAACTTTACAAAACATGATCACTCCATACAACAACGTAGATCACATCAGTCTTGACCAATCACATCACAACAAGCCCTGCAAAAACAAGTTAGACGTCCTCTACTTTGTTGTTGCAAGTTTTACGTGGCTGCTAGGGCTTCTAGTAAGAACCATTTTACCTACGCACAAACCACAACGGTTGTTCATCAAGTTTGTTGTTTTAACCTTCAACAAGGACCGGCCTTAGTCAAAATTGATTCAACAAAAGTTGGAGAAACAGACACCCGCCAGCCACCTTTATGCAAAACTAGTTGCATGTCTGTCGGTGGAAACGGTTCTCATGAACATCGTCATGTAGGTTGGTTCGGGCCGTTCATCCAACAATACCCGTGAATCAAAATAAGACGTTGGTGGGAAGCAGTATGACTATCACCGCCCCATAATCTTGGTGTTCTACTCGTGCATTCATCGCATAGGACCTGGCTCGGATGCCACTGTTGGGAAACATAGCATGCATTCAAAAACAATTCCTACATCACGCAAGATCTATCTAGGGAGATGCATAGCAACGATGGAGGGGGAGAGTGTGTCCACGTACCCTCGTAGACCGAAAGCAGAAGCGTTTGTAATGCGGTGATGTAGTGCGAACTCTCTTAGTTGACCGATCAAGCACCGAACGTAACGCACCCCGAGTTCTACATCACGTTCAGCTCGATGACGTCCCTCGAACTCTTGATCAGCAAAGTGTCGAGAGGAGAGATGAGTTCCGTCAGCACGACAGCGTGGTGACGGACGGTGATGGTGAAGTGATCCCGCATGGGCTCGCCTAAGCACTACGAGGAATATGACCGGAGGCATTAAACTGTTGGAGGGGGGGCCGCACACGGCTAACAATGTTGGTGTGTGTTCTAGGTCTCCCCCCCTTCATATATATAGGTGGGAGGGAGATGTGAGCAGCAATGGGGCGCCCAAGTAGGAGGGATCCGACTGGGGCCCCCTAATCCAATTTGCCCCCTACCCCCCCTTCATAGTGTCGAGATGGGAAGGAAAGAGAGGGGGGGAGAGAAGGAAAGGGGGAGGGCCGAATCTCCCCTTGCCTTCCCCTTCCCCTCCTTCCTTCTCCCTATTCGGCCTATATGGGGGCGCACCGCCCCACCAGGTGCGTCTGTCCTCTCTCTTGGACCATAAGGCCATACTTTTCGGGGGTGCCCGGAAACCCCTTTAGCGGTGACCCGGATATGTTACCCGGTAACCCCGGAACACTTACCGTGTCCGAAAATACTACGTCCTATATTAGTGAATCTAAACCTCTCGACCATTTCCCCCCGAGACTCTATGTAGACATGACGAGATACCTCTCCAGTAAGAACAACAGTGGAACCTGGATCGACTAATATTGGTCCCAACATATTCTACGAAGATCTTTATCGGTCAACCGTAATGACACACTAACGTTATTCCTTGTCATCGGTTAGTACTTGCACGAGATTCGATCGTACGGTTCCTGCATACCTAGTTCAATCTCGTTACCGACAAGTCTCTCTTACCGGGCTCCGCAACTGCATAATGCGAAACTAACTCACATAGTCCACAGGCTTGCTAAGGACCTTCCTTATGATGTTGCGATTCCTCTTTTTTCCCACCCTCTCATTCTCCTATCTCTCCTTCCCCTCCTCCTTTTTCCTTATCGCCTCCTCTATCCGTTTCATCTTCGCCTCCTTCCCTAGTTTCCCTTCTTACCCCCCCCCTCCTCTCCCCCTCCCTCTCCTACACCCTTTCTTTTCCCCTTTCTTCCCCTCTCCCTCCCCCCCCCCGCCTGCCCCTCCCTCTCCTCCCCCCCCCCCCGACCTCCCCCAACCCTCCAATCCCTCCTTCCTCTTCCCCCTTACCCCCCTCTTCACCTTTCCAGCACCCTTCATCATTCCCCATCCACTTTACGTCTTCCCCCTTCATCCCCCTTTTGTCTCCTCTTCCCTTCTTTTAGTCCATCGCTCATTACGATTGGCCCAGAGATACCCTCCGATATCCGAGAGTGACAGAAATCCTATATCTCGCCCCCCCCCCCCAATGCCAACACAACAAAAACCCTTCGGAGAACCGTAGAGCTTCTTAGATCACACAGTTACGTGTGGACGTTTGATAGCACACAGGTATTCCTCCGGGTATGGGAGTGCATCAATCTAATAGTCAAAGGAATATGAATGTCATGAAGAAAGAAAGCGTCTTCATAGCAGTAAAATGATTTACGATCAATGTGCTAAGCGAACGGAATCGGCATGTTCATCACAGTCATTCTCTAATGATGTGATCTCGTTCATCAAATGACAACACAGCGTCTATGGTAGGAACTTAACCCTCTTGATTAACGAGCTAGTCTAGGATAGAAGATTACTAGGACACGGTGTTTTGCTATGTAGTCACACATGTATCAAGTTTCCGCCGTTTTAATACAAATTCTAGCAGAATACTAAACACTATCATGATATATAGGATAAAAAAATAACAACTTTATTATTGCCTCCTAGGGCATATTTCTCAATCCATCTCTTTGATCTTTCGTCGGACGGGCTTTGACCAGTGGACTCTCCACCTGGTGCGATTTTTTAGCGTCAAGCCACATAGGAACATCCCTCGAACACGGTCTGGAACCCAACCCAACACTAGATTCCCTCCCGACTCTACCACGCGCCAGTTTCCCCCGTTTCACACATGCAAGAGGGCCCGATGCAGTTTTCGGTGGCATTGCTATACCCGGAAGGCCACCACGAAGCCTCGTTGACCAGGAGATCTAGCCCTTTGACTTTCGCCGGACGGGCTTTGACCAGCGGACTCTTCCTCCAGGTTGCGATAGGCCAGCCCATAGGAACATCCCCGAACACGGTCTGGACCTAACCCACCACTAGATTTCCTCCGGCTCGACCCGACCCGCACGTTTCCCCTCAAACAAGTGACCGCGACAGTGACGTAAGTCCGTGGAGGGGGGCCATACCCCGGAGCCTCAAGACGAATGTCTGAGCATGCCACATCACTTTCACACATGCAAGATGACCCAGTCCGGTGTTTCGATGGCATTGCTACCCCCGGAAGGCCCACCGACCGGACTAACACTAGCCTGACGCGCACGATCCCCCCCTCCATGTGACGGCAACAGTGCCGTCCGTGGAGGGGGGCACACCTCGGAGCCTCAAGAAGGGCGTCTGAGCATGCCACAACACTTTCACACATCCATGAGGACCCGATGCAGTGTTTCGGTGGCATTGCTACACCCGGAAGGCCACCACGAAGCCTCGTTGACCAGGAGATCTAGCCCTTTGACTTTTGCCGGATGGGCTTTGACGAGTGGACTCTTCCACCTGGTTGTGATAGGTCAGCCCATAGGAACACACCCGAACACGGTCTGGACCCAAGCCACCACTAGATTCCCGCCGGTTCTACCCGACGCGCAAGTTTCCCCCTCCAAGTGACTGCGGCACTGCCGTCCCTGGAGGGGGGCCACACCCCGGAGCCCCAAGACGGGCGTCTACGCATGCCAAATCACATTCACACATGCAAGAGGACCCGATGCGGTGTTTCGGTGGCATTGCTACACCTGGAAGGCCACCACGAAGCCCCGTTGACCAGGAGATCTACCCCTTTGACTTTCACCGTACAGGCTTTGACCAGTGGACTCTTCCTCCTGGTTGCGATAGGTCAGCCCATAGGAACATCCCCAAACACGGTCTGGACCTAACCCACCACTAGATTCCCTCCGGCTTGACCCGACCCGCACGTTTCCCCTCATCCAAGTGACCGCGACAGTGTTGTACGTCCGTGGAGGGGGGCCACAACCCGGAGCCCCAAGACGGGCGTCTACACATGCCACATCACTTTCACACATGCAAGAGGAACCAATGCGGTGTTTCGGTTGCATTGCTACACCCGGAAGGCCACCACGAAGCCCCATTGACCAGGAGATCCAGCCCTTTGACTTTCGCCGGATGGGCTTTGACCAGTGGACTCTTCCTCCTGGTTGCGATAGGTTAGCCTCGAACATGGTCTGGACCTAACACACCACTAGATTCCCTCCGGCTCGACCTGACCCGCACGTTTCCCCTCATCCAAGTGACCGCGACAGTGTCGTACGTCCGTGGAGGGGGGCCACACCACAGAGCCTCAAGACGAACGTCTGAGCATGCCACATAACTTTCACACATGCAAGATGACCCGGTGTCGTGTTTCGGTGGCATTGCTACCCCCGGAAGACCCACCGACCGGACTAACCCTAGCCCGACACGCATGATTCCCCATTCCAAGAGACGGCGATAGTGCCGTCCGTGGAGGGGGGCACACCCCGGAGCCTCAAGAAGGGCGTCTAAGTATGCCACAACACTTTCACACATGCATCAGGACCCGATGTGGTGTTTTGGTGGCATTGCTACACACGAAAGGCCACCACGAAGCCCCATTGACTAGGACATCTAGCCCTTTGACTTTCGCCGGACGGGCTTTCACCAGTGGACTCTTCCACCTGCTTGCGATAGGTCAGCCTATAGGAACATCCCTGAACATGGTCTGGACCCAACCCACCACTAGATTCCCTCCGGTTCTACCCGACGCGCACGTTGTTTCCCCCCTCCAAGTGACGGCGGCACTGCCGTCCGTGGAGGGGGGCCACACCCCGTAGCCCCAAGACGGGCGTCTACTCATGCCACATCACTATCACACATGCAAGAGGACCCGATGCGGAGTTTTCGGTGCCATTGCTACACCCGGAAGGCCACCATGAAGCCCTGTTGACCAGGAGATCTAGCCCTTTGACTTTCGCCGGACGGGCTTTGACCAGTGGACTCTTCCTCCTGGTTGCGATAGGTCACTCCATAGGAACATTCCTGAACACGGTCTGGACCTAACCCACCACTAGATTCCCTCCGGCTTGACCCGACCCGCACGTTTCCCCTCTTCCAAGTGACCGCGACAATGCCGTACGTCCGTGGAGGGGGGCCATACCCCGAAGCCCCAAGACGGGCGTCAATGCATGCCACATCACTTTCACACATGCAAGAGGGCCCGATGTAGTGTTTCGGTGGCATTGATACACCCGGAAGGCCACCACAAAGCCTCGTTGACCAGGAGATCTAGCCCTTTGACTTTCACCGGACGGGCTTTGACCAGTGGACTCTTCCTCCTGGTTGCGATAGGCCAGCCCATAGGAATATCCCCGAACACGGTCTGGACCTAACCCACCACTAGATTTCCTCCGGCTCGACCCGACCCGCACGTTTCCCCTCGTCCAAGTGACCGTGACACTGACGTAAGTCCGTGGAGGTGGGCCATACCCGAGCCTCAAGACGAATGTCTGAGCATGCCATATCACTTTCACACATGCAAGATGACCCAGTGCGGTGTTTGGTGGCATTGCTACCCCCGGAAAGCCCACCGACCGGACTAACCCTACCCTGACGCACATGATTCCCCCTCATGTGACGGCGATAGTGCCGTCCGTGGAGGGAGGGCACACCTCGGAGCCTCAGAAGGGCGTCTGAGCATGCCACAACACTTTCACACATGCATGAGGACCCGATGCGTGTTTTGATGGCATTGCTACACCTGGAAGGCCACCACGAAGCCCTGTTGACTAGGAGATCTATGATGGGAAACGTAGCAAGCAATTTCAAAAAAATTCCTACGCTCACGCAAGATCTATCTAGGAGATGCATAGCAACGGGAGGGGGAGAGTGTGTCCACGTACCCTTGTAGACCGAAAGCGGAAGCATTTGTTAACACGGTTGATGTAGTTGAAACTTCTTCTCGTTCTGACCGATCAAGCACCGAACGTACGGCACCTCCGAGTTCTGCACACGTTCAGCTCGATGACGTCCCTCGAACTCTTGATCCAGCAAAGTTCGAGGGAGATGAGTTTCGTCCAGGACGGCGTGGTGACGGTCATGGTGAAGTGATCCGCGCAGGCTTCACCTAAGCACTATGAGAATATGACCGGAGGCGTAAACTGTGGAGGGGGGGCCGCACACGGCTAACAACTGTTGGTGTGTGTTCTAGGCGCCTCCCCCCCTTCATATATATAGGTGGGAGGGAGAGGGAGCAGCCAAGGGGGGCCCAAGTAGAGGAATCCTACTTGGGCCCCTAGTCCAATTCGGCCCCCCCTTCCATAAGTGTCAGAGGGGGAAGGAAAGAGAGGGGGAGAGAAGGAAAGGGGGAGGCCGAATCCTCCGTTTCGTTCTCCCTTCCCCTCCTTCCTTCTCCTCCTATTTCGGCCTATAGGGGGCAACACCGCCCACCAGGGGCTGGTCTGTCCCCTCTTGGCCATAAGGCCCATATCTTTGCCGGGGTGCCCGGAACCCCTTTCCGGTGACCCGATATGTACACGGTACCCCCCGGAACACTTCTGGTGTCCGAATCTATCGTCCTATATATGAATCTTTACCTATCGACCATTTAGAGACTCCTCGTCATGTCCGTGATCTCATCCGGACTCCGAAAAACATTCGGTCACCAATCACATAACTCATATAATACAAAATCGTCATCGAACGTTAAGCGTGCGGACCCTACGGGCTCGAGAACTATGTATACATGACCGATAACACCTCTCCGTCAATAACCAACAGCGGAACCTGGATGCTCATATTGGTTCCCACATATTCTACGAAGATCTTTATCGGTCATACCGTAATGACAACATACGTTATTCCCTTTTCATCGGTATGTTACTTGCCCGAGATTCGATCGTCGGTATCTTCATACCTAGTCAATCTCGTTACCGGCAAGTTCTCTTTATCGTTCCGTAATGCTCATCCCGCAACTAACTCATTAGTCACATTGCTTGCAAGGCTTCTTATGATGTGCATTACCGAGAGGGCCTAGAGATACCTCTCCGACTCGGAATGACAAATCCTAATCTTGATCTATGCCAACCCAACAAACACCTTCGGAGATACCTGTAGAGCTCTTTATGATCACCCAGTTACGTTGTGACGTTTGATAGCAATAAGGTATTCCTCCGTATCCGGGAGTTGCATAATCTCATAGTCAAAGGAATATGTATTGTCATGAAGAAAGCTATAGCAGTAAAACTGAACGATCAATATGATAAGCTAACAGATGGGTCATGTCCATCACATCATTCTCCTAATATGTGATCCCGTTCATCAAATGACAACACATGTCTATGGTTAGGAAACTTAACCATCTTTGATTAACGAGCTAGTCTAGTAGAAGCTTAATAGGGACACGGTGTTTTGTCTATGTATTCACACATGTATCAAGTTTCTGGTTAATACAATTCTAGCATGAATAAAAATTTATCATGATATAGGAAATATAAAATAACACTTTATTATTGCCTCTAGGGCATATTTCCTTCAGTCTCCCACTTGCACTAGAGTCAATAATCTAGTTCACATCGCCATGTGATTTAACACAATAGTTCACATCTTGTATGTAACACCCATAGTTCACATCGCCAGTGTACCAACACCCAAAGGGTTTACTAGAGTCAATAATCTAGTACACATCGCTATGTGATTAACACCCAAAGATAGTAAGGTGTGATCATGTTTTGCTTGTGAGAGAAGTTTAGTCAACGGTCTACCGCATTCGAGTCGTATGTATTTTGCAAATTTCTAAGTCTACAATGCTTTGCATGGAGCTACTCTAGCTAATTGCTCCCACTTTAATATGTTATCCAGATTGAGACTCAGAGTCATCCGGATCGGTGTAAAAGCTTGCATCGACGTAACTATTTACGACGAACTCTTTATCACCCTCCATAACCGAGAAATATTTCCTTAGTCCTCTAGGTAACTAAGGATAACTTTGACCGCTGTCCAGTGATCCACTTCTCGATCACTATGTACCCCCTTGCCAAACTCATGGCAAGGTACCCAATAGGTTTGTTATACAGCATGGCATACTTTATAGAACCTATGGCTGAGGCATAGGGAATGACTTTCATTCTCTCTCTATCTTCTGCCGTGGTCGGGTTTTGAGTCTTACTCAACTTCATACCTTACAACTCAGGCAAGAACTCTTTCTTTGACTGATCCATTTTGAACTCCTTCAAAATCTTATCAAGGTATGTACTCATTGAAAGTCTTATCAAGCGTCTTGATCTATCTCTATAGATCTTGATGCCCAATATGTAAGCAGCTTCACCGAGGTCTTTCTTTGAAAAACTCCTTTCAAACACTCCTTTATGCTTTCCAGAAAAATTCTACATCATTTTCGATCAACAATTGTCATTCACATATACTTATCAGAAAGGCTGTAGTGCTCCCACTCACTTTCTTGTAAATACAGGCTTCACCGCAAGTCTGTATAAAACTATTGCTTTGATCAACATCATCAAAGCGTATATTCCAATCCCGAGATGCTTGCACCAGTCCATAGATGGATTGCTGGAGCTTGCCCACTTTGTTAGCACCTTTAGGATTAACAAACACTTCTGGTTGCATCATATACAACTCTTCTTTAATAAATCCATTAAGGAATGCAGTTTTGATATCCATTTGCCAGATTTCATAAATGCGGCAATTGCTAACATGATTCGGACAGATTTTAAGCATCGATACGCGTGAGAAAATCCATTGTAGTCAACACCTGAACTTGTCGAAAACATTTTTGCGACAATTCGAGCTTTGTAGATAGTAACACTACCATCATCAGCGTTTGTCTCCTCTTGAAGATCCATTTATTCTCTATGGCTTGCCGATCATCGGGCAAGTCAACCAAAGTCCATACTTTGTTCTCATACATGGATCCAATCTCAGATTTCATGGCCTCAAGCCATTCTGCGGAATCTAGGCTCATCATCGCTTCCTCATAGTTCGTAGGTTCGTCACGGTCTAGTAACATGACTTCCAGAACAGGATTATCGTACACTCTGATGCGGAACGTGCTCCGGTTGACCTATGAGGTTCGGTAGTACTTATCTGAAGTTTCATGATCATTATCATTAGCTTCCTCTCTAGTCGGTGTAGTATATCACGGGAATGGTTTTCTGTGATGAGATACTTTCCAATTCGAGAAGAGGTACAATTACCTCATCAAGTTCCACTTTCCTCCCACTCACTTCTTTCGAGAGAAACTCCTTCTCTAGAAGGATCCATTCTTAGCAACAGAATCTTGCCTTCGGATCTGTGATAGAAGGTGTACCCAACAGTTTCTTTTGGGTATCCTATGAAGACGCACTTCTCCAATTTGGGTTCGAGCTTATCAGGCTGAAGCCTTTTGACATAAGTTTCGCAACCCCAAACTTTAAGAAACAACAGCTTAGGTTTCTTGCCAAACCATAGTTTATACAGTGTCGTCTCAACAGATTTAGATGTGCCCTATTTAACGTGAATGCAGCTGTCTCTAATGCAAACCCCAAAACGATAGTGGTAAATCGGTAAGAGACATCATAGATCGCACCATATCAATAAAGTACGGCTACGATGTTCGGACACACACATTATGCTGTGGTTTCCAGGTGGCGTGAGTTGTGAAACTTTCCACATTGTTTTAAATGAAGGCCAAACTCGTAAATCAAATTTCGCCTCCGCGATCAGATCGTAGAAACTGTATTTTCTTGTTACGATGATTCTCCACTTCACTCTGAAATTCTTTGAACTTTTCAAATGTTTCAGACTTGTGTTTCATCAAGTAGATATACCCATATTGCTCAAATCATCTGTGAAGGTCAGAAATAATGATACCTGCCGCAAGCCTTACACTCATCGACCGCATACATCGTATTATTATTTCCAATAAGTCAGTTGGCTCGCTCCATTGTTCTAGAGAACAGAGTTTAGTCATCTTGCCCAGAGGCATGGTTCCAAGCATCAAATGATTCATAATCAAGTGATTCCAAAGTCCATCCGTATGGAGTTTCTTCTCATGCGCTTTACACCAATATGACCTAATGGCAGTGCCACAAATGTTGCACTATCATTATCAACCTTGCATCTTTTGGCATCAATATTATGAATATGTGTATCATTACGATGAGATTCAATAAACCATTCACTTGGGTTGTAGACCATAGAAGTTTTATTCATGTAAACAGAACAACAATTTTCTCCGACTTAAATGAATAACCGTATTGCAATAAACATGATCAAATCATATTTGCTCAACGCAAACACCAAATAACATTTATTTAGGTTCAACACTAATCCCGAAGGTAGAGGGAGTGTGCGATGGTGATCTTATCAACCTTGGAATCACTTCCAACACACATCGTCACCACGCCCTAACTAGTCTCTGTTCATTTTGCAACTCCTTGTTTTGAGTTACTAATCCTAGCAACTGAACTGGTATCAAATACCCTGGGGTTACTATGAACACTAGTAAAGTACACATTAAATACATGTATATCAAATATACCTTTGTTCACTTTGCCATCCTTCTTATCCGCCAAGTATTTGGGGTAGTTCCGCTTCCAGTGACCATTCCTTTTGCATAGAAGCACTCAGTTTCAGGCTTAGTCCAGACTTGGGCTTCTTCCCGGGAGTGGCAACTTGCTTGCCATTCTTCTTGAAGTTCCCTTTCTTTTCCCTTGCCCCTTTTCTTGAAACAGTGATCTTGTTAACCATCAACACTTGATGCTCTTCTTGTTTCTCACCTTTGCCGATTTCAGCATCGCGAAGAGCTCGGGAATCTTTTCTGTTATCCCTTGCACATTATAGTTCATCACGAAGTTCTAGTAGCTTGGTGATAGTGACTTGAGAGACTTCTGTCAATCACTATCTTATCTGAAGATTAACTCCCACTTATTCAAGTGATTGTAGTACCCAAACATTCTGAGCACATGCTCACTGGTTGTAGCTTTCTCCTCCATCTTGTAGGCAAAGTACTTGTCAGAGGTATCATCCTGTCGACACGGGCATGAGACTGAAATACAATTTCATCTCTTGGACATCTCACATGCTCTGTGGCGTTCAAAATGTTTTTGAAGTCCCGGTTCTAAGCCGTAAAGCATGGCGCACTAAACTATCAAGTATTCATCATTTCGAGCTTGACAAACGTTCATAACGTCTGCATCTGCTCCTGCAATAGGTCAGTCACCTAGCGGTGGCATCAAGGACATAATTCTTCTGTGTAGCATTGAGGATAATTCTCAGATCACGGACCCAGTCTGCATCATTGCTACTATCATCTTTCAACTTAGTTTTCTCTAGGGACATATCAAAAACATAGGGAAGCTACAACGCGAGCTATTGATCTACAACATGATTGCAAATACTATCAGGACTAGTTCATGATAAATTAAGTTCATTAATACAAATTACTTAGAAATCCCACTTAGATAGACATCCCTCGAGTCATCTAAATATCACGTGATCCAAATCACTAAACCATGTCCGATCATCATGTGAATGGAGTAGTCTTCAATGGTGAACATCTCTATGTTGATCATATCTACTATATATTCACGTTCGACCTTTCGGTCTCCAGTGTTCCGAGGCCATGTCTGTACATGCTAGGCTCGTCAAGTTTAACTTAGTTTCCGCATGTGCAAAACTGTCTTCACCCATTGTATGTGAACGTAGAGCCTATCACACCCGAATCATCATGTGGTGTCTCAGCACGACGAACTGTCGCAACGGTGCATACTCGGGGAAAACACTTATACCTTGAAATTTAGTAAGGGTCATCTTATAATGCTACCGCTTGTACTAAGCAAAATAAGATGCATAAAAGATAAACATCACATGCAATCAAATATGCGACATGATATGGCCATCATCATCTTGTGCCTTTGTTCTCCATCTCCAAAGCACCATCATGATCTCCATCGTCACCGGCTTGACACTCGATCTCCATCGTAGCGTCGTTGTCGTCTCGCCAACTATTGCTTCTACAACTAAGCTAACGCATAGTGATAAAGTAAAGCAATTACATGGCGTTTGCATTTCATACAATAAAGCGACAACCATAAGGCTCCTGCCAGTTGCCGATAACTTTACAAAACATGATCATCTCATACAACAACGTAGATCAACATCATGTCTTGACCATATCACACACAATCAAACAGCCCTGCAAAAACAAGTTAGACGTCCTCTACTTTGTTGTTGCAAGTTTACGTGGCCTGCTACGGGCTTCTAGTAAGAACCATTCTTACCTACGCATCAAAACCACAACGGTGTTTCATCCAAGTTTGTTGTTTTAACCTTCAACAAGGACCGGCCTTAGTCAAATTTGATTCAACAAAGTTGGAGAAACAGAACCCGCCAGCCACCTTTATGCAAAACTAGTTGCATGTCTGTCGGTGGAACCGGTCTCATGAACATCGTCATGTAGGTTGGTTCGGGCCGCTTCATCCAACAATACCGCTGAATCAAAATAAGACGTTGGTGGTAAGCAGTATGACTATCACCGCCCTAACTCTTTGTGTTCTACTCGTGCATATCATCTACGCATAGACCTGGCTCGGATGCCACTGTTGGGAAACATAGCATGCAATTTCAAACAATTCCTACACTCACGCAAGATCTATCTAGGAGATGCATAGCAACGAGAGGGGGAGAGTGTGTCCACGTACCCTCGTAGACCGAAAGCAGAAGCGTTTGTAATGCGGTTGATGTAGTCGAACTTCTTCTCGTTCCGACCGATCAAGCACCGAACGTACGCACCTCCGAGTTCTACATACACAGTTCAGCTCGATGACGTCCCTCGAACTCTTGATCCACAAAGTGTCGAGGGAGATGAGTTCCGTCAGCACGACAGGTGGTGACGGTGATGGTGAAGTGATCCCCGCAGGCTTCGCCTAAGCACTACGAGAATATGACCGGAGGCATAAACTGTGGAGGGGGGGCCGCACACGGCTAACAATTGTTTGGTGTGTGTTCTAGGTGCCTCCCCCCCTTCATATATATAGGTGGGAGGGAGAGTGAGCAGCCAAGGGGCGCCCAAGTAGGAGGAATCCTACTTGGGCCCCTAGTCCAATTTGCCCCTCCCCCCCTTCCATAAGTGTCGGAGGGGAAGGAAAGAGAGGGGGGGAGAGAAGGAAAGGGGGAGGCCGAATCCTCCCCTTTCCTTCTCCCTTCCCCTCCTTCCTTCTCCCCTATTCGGCCTATATGGGGGCGCACCAGCCCACCAGGGGCGTCTGTCCCTCTCTTGGCCCATAAGGCCATAACTTTGTCGGGGGTGCCCGGAACCCCTTTCGGTGACCCGAATGTACCCGGTAACCCCGGAACACTTCCGGTGTCCGAATACTCGTCCTATATATGAATCTTTACCTCTCGACCATTTCGAGACTCCTATGTAGACTGACCGAGATACCTCTCCAGTCAATAACCAACAGTGGAACCTGGATGCCTATATTGGTTCCCACATATTCTACGAAGATCTTTATCGTCATACCGTAATGACACACAACGTTATTCCCTTGTCATCGGTATGTTACTTGCCCGAGATTCAATCGTCGGTATCTGCATACCTAGTTCAATCCGTTACCGACAATTCTCTTCCTCGTTCCGTAATGCATCATGCCGCAACTACCTCATTAGTCCACATTGCTTGCAAGGCTCTCTTATGATGTGCATTACCGAGAGGGCCCAGAGATACCTCTCCGATACTCGGAGTGACAAATCCTAATCTCGATCAATGCCAACACAACAAACCCTTCGGAGATACCTTAGAGCATCTTTATGATCACACAGTTACGTTGTGACGTTTATAGCACACAAGGTATTCCTCCGGTATCCGGGAGTTGCATAATCTCATAGTCAAAGGAATATGTATAGGTCATGAAGAAGCTATAGCAGTAAACTGAACGATCAATATGCTAAGCTACGGATCGGTCATGTCCATCACATCATTCTCCTAATGATGTGATCTCGTTCATCAAATGACAACACATGTCTATGGTTAGGAAACTTAACCATCTTTGATTAACGAGCTAGTCTAGTAGAAGCTTACTAGGACACGGTGTTTTGTCTATGTATTCACACATGTATCAAGTTTCCGGTTAATACAATTCTAGCATGAATAATAAACATTATCATGATATAAGGAAATATAAAATATACAACTTTATTATTGCCTCTAGGGCAATTTCCTTCAATCCAGCTCTTGACTTTCGTCGGACGGGCTTTGACCAGTGGACTCTTCCACCTGGTTGCGATAGGTCAGCACATAGGAACATCCCCGAACACGGTCTGGACCCAACCCACCACTAGATTCCCTCCGACTCTACCCGACGCGCACGTTTCCCCCGCTCCAAGTACGGCGGCACTGCCGTCGTGGAGGGAGTCCACACCCCCCGGAGCCCCAAGACAGGCGTCTACGCATGCCACATCACTTTCACACATGCAAGAGGACCCGATGCGGTATTTCGGTGGCATTGCTACACCCGGAAGGACACCATGAAGCCCCGTTGACCAGGAGATCTAGCCCTTTGACTTTCACCCGACGGGCTTCGACCAGTGGACTCTTCCACCTGGTTGCGATAGGTCAGCCCATAGGAACATCCCCGAACACGGTCTGGACCCAACCCACCACTAGATTCCCTCCGGTTCTACGCGACGCGCATGTTTCCCCCTCCAAGTGACGGCGGCACTGCCGTGGGGGCCACACCGCGGAGCCCTAAGACGGGCGTCTACGCATGCCACATTACTTTCACACATGCAAGAGAACCCGATGCGGTGTTTCGGTGGCATTGGTACAACCCGGAAGGCCCACGAAGCCCCGTTGTCCAGGAGAACTACCCTTTGACTTCACCGGAGGGCTTTGACCAGAAGTGGACTCTTCCTCCTGGTTGCGATAGGTAGCCCTAGGAACATCCTGAACACGGTTTGGACCTAACCCACCACTAGATTCCCTCCGGCTCGACCCTACCCGCACGTTTCCCTCATCCAAGTGACGCGCGATAGTGTCGTACGTCCGTGGAGGGGGGCCACACCCCGGAGCCTCAAGACGAATGTTTGAGCATGC